>CABFOV010000111.1:2352-67267 GCA_902141375.1 Timema poppense
GGGGGGGGCAAAGTGATCTTACGAAAAAAAACAGGATTTCGGAGATATAATTCCGATTTTTAAAAGAGATATAATTCAGGATTATCATTTTGGCTGTTTGTGTCTAAACTATCGGAAGAGAGTGTCTTCAGAAGAGATACAATTCAGGATTTCGGAGATATGATTCCAATTTTTAAAAGAGATGTAATTCAGGCAAAAGTATTGGAAGAGTGTCTCTTCCGAGGAGATACAATTCAGCTCCCCCATTGTTTTTGGGGTCTCCTCCCACAGCCAACTGTTTGTCTGATTTGACTTATAAATTATCTCTAATTATATACTTATGGTATATAAATAATTACACAAATGATAGTTCAATGTTAATACTTAAGATTTAAAAATGAATAAATGTATATTTTGGAGTTACATTGAGTTAATATCTACTATTGAGAGGAGGGAGAGTGTAAAGCCATTTTGAAAAATACACTCAGCACACCCGACCGAGATTCGAACCTGAGTCTTCCCATCAACGCCAGTACATCCTACTTCAGGAGTGTCGCGTTAGATCACGTGGCCACCAAAGCGGGTACAAATATCTAGAAAAGTAATGTGTGTAACAAATTTAAAAACGCTGCCTGGGTGACGTAACCATAAAGAGATGATATGCATGTTGTTGTTTTTTTACAATTTATGAAACAACTCATGAGATTAAAACAAGTTGTATAAACTTGAACAATGCCCTTGTTACGCGCAAGGTCACGTGCGCATGTTGATGTTTTTGTTTTATTTTAATAAGTAGTTTTCGTTGTCTCTCCTCTCGTTCTCAACACTCTCTTAGTTTTCACAGTTGAAAGGATCAACGTATCTCCTCCCGCACCATGGACTACTATCAAAGGTACGTATGTTATCATCAACTAGTACAGACTTGAACCTTAATGATCGGTGTAGCTTAATTGTTTAATTTAATTAGATGTACACACCTTGACCAGCCTCGTGGTATGGTGGGGTGAGCTACTGGCCGCTCACCTAGAGGTCCCGGGTTCAATTCTTGCCTAGTACCGAGGAGTTTTTCTTGAAAGGGCAGTTATTCCCATGATCACAAAAGTATATTTAATTGGGTTTAAATCCGCTTCGATGGCCGCATGGTCTAACGCGCTAATATCGCAGTAGACTAGATTGCCGATGACAGAGAGATCGAGGCTTGAATCTTGGTAGGGTGAACTGATTTTGTTTATTCCAAATTAGTTTTCCACTCACCCTCAACGCAAATGTGGGTACACTTCCTATAACTAGAGCCTCCATAATTCATACAATCATTAGAGTAAATAATACATAATAAAATAACCCGAATAAGTAGTAAGAATCGATGCTAAGAAAAACCATAGACTTAAGTTAGACTAAAATCTCCATTGTCTATACAACGTAATATAAATTATCGTCATAATCATCATCACTTTACCTCACCGGGACATGAAAAGAGTCTCCACGGAAACGCTGTACAGTTAGTAGGTTTGGGCGCTCCCTGGGCAAAGGTACAGTGCATTAGTACTGGCTAATCTTTCAACAAACTGGACTACAAATTAATATAAACCTGACAAACCATTAGTATTAAAATTATGCATCTCAATCCAAAGTGTTTGTAGTGAGTAAAAAAAACAACTTTAAATAACTAGACATAACAAAACATTCCGTTTACTTTGAAAGGTTACAGCCTTAGCTTGACCAATTACAATATGGCGCTATCTTATAGAATGAACCATAGTGAAGCCTTTTAATGTAAACTTTGCAACCTTTCAAGATAAACAAAATTGGCATAGAACTAATGATTACCTCTTAAAGGACAAAGCATTTGTTCCCCTTTCCAGAGATATAGATTTGGTTATATCGGAAGTCTTCGAGAGGAACTGTAAAACGTGCAATACTTAATTAACTTAGAGAAGAAGCGAAAAATTAAAATTATTTTTAGTAATATAATTGATAGAGAATGATTTAACATATGGATTAATGTATAAACATTTATGGGCAGACCAGTAAGGTACTCAAATGATTTAGTTTATGTTGGGCAATAGTAAGGAAGCTGTTGCAAGAAATGTTAACATTTTATTAAAGGCTAGAAAGGAAATAGGTTGAAAAGTGAACGCTAAAAAGATTAAATAAATGCTCACAGAAAGAACACAGATGGTGGATGATAGTCTAAAGATTACTTTTTACAAAGGGTTAGCGAATAGGATACGCAGATCGAATGGGAGATTCTAGAATCATATTTAGGGTACTGACTGGCCAAATCAATGGGAAGAGACCATTGGGAAGACCTAAACACAGATTGGAGGATAACATTAGAATGGACCCTATATACAGGGTGTAATGAGGTAGAATGGATGAACAGAACGAGCTCAAGATAGGTATGAGTTGTAATAAGAGGAACTTTATAGAACAAGTTCAAAATAGGTGTAATGAAGTAGACTGTATGAACTAAACGAGCTGAAGATAGGTATAAGTTGTAATAAGAGGGACTTTATAGAACAAATTCAAAATAGGTGTAATGAGGTGGACAGGATAGAACTGGATCAAACCCCCATCATTAAGTAACTTCCTCCACTATCTTTAATCTTAAACAATTTTTGGAGCAAATATTTTCCTATGCAATTTGTTTTCAAATGCCCCATCAAAATAAAACACACAAAAGTTACTGTATTTTTACTGACCAAATTTGTGTCAGGCTTCAAGGAATGGGCTACCCCAGGCCCAGCTACTGGTTCGAGACGGGATCCGAACCCCTGCTGCCCATAACGTTAGGCCAGTTGATCGAGTGGGCCGCAGAGGAATATGCCGACAAAGAAGCCTTGGTATCTGTCTACGAGAATGTGCGATGGACATTCAAGGAAGCGAAGGAAAAGGTACGTTTAATATAATTTTATTTCTAATGTCAAACTCTACCCAGATATTCAATTTAAACCAAACCGTTAGACTTTTAGAGCCATTTTTAAAAATAATCTAATTTTTGAAAAATCCCTTATCAATAAGTTACCAATATACGAATTTTTACCCCAAAAACCAAAATCATTAATCAACAAATTTTGGCCCAAAACCAATGCTATAATGGCATTTGCTTGTTATGTCAAACAAATCCTAGATACGCATTTTAAACAAAATCATTTTCGAAAAACTTTTAAATAAAAAATCACATAATAAATGAACTACCCTTAATTAGAGGGAGAGGGTCAAAATACAACAAACGTTCACAGGTTATAGTCCTTTAAAATCTAAACATCAAGTTTGAACCAAATCAGGTGACCTGGCGGTCTAGTGGTAAGGTGTCAGACTTCAATGCTCGCGGCCGGGGTTCAATCCTCGGTCCCGGCATAGATTTATCTGATTACCAAACCCTTCCTTCACCTCTGACAAGACAACTAGTGAATGTGTGCCAGGCCTCCACCGTAGCTCGGATTCCACGTTAAACTGTAGGTCCTTCATTTCATCTCACAATCACCCTGACATTTCACCATTAGCGTAACTGCGTATAACCCGAACGGGTAGTAAGACGCGGTGCTAATAATAATAATAATAATGAACCAAATCCATAAACCCGTTTTGTATCCGTAGCCAGGGAAAGACAGATAGATATACACGAGACGGACTTATTGGTAAAATCCACTTTTTTATTTTCATGTTCACATTAACTCAAATAATAATATTGATATTTTTTTTACAATCACAACACTTTTTGTTAATACGAGAAAGTAAAAAAAAAAGAGAAGAAATTATTTTCAAAACAATAAACCAATATTAAAACTAGTCAACGTAGTTTAATATAAAAATCATTATTAGGTGGTATGTCTTACTACGGATACATTCTTTTCGACAGTAAGCTAAGACCACCAATACACCCTGATCTATACCTCCTCCTTCAGTTCCCAGAATTTCCCTCTTTCCTTCATGTCCCCTAATATTTAAAATCCTCCTTCGTATTAAGCTCCTATTTCCTTCACCTTTCCTTTTATGATGCCGTGCAGAAGATAGAGTGCTTATTTTGATCGAATAACAAGAACTGTATAAAATTGACATTTTTAGAAAATACAATATATGTTTGGTCAATGTTAATATTGTAGTATCATTATTGATATATTATTGGTATTGATAATATCTATCAAAAGTGACAGCTGCAGATAATACGACATTGGCGTATAAATACGGGAAAGTAGATCTAGTAACCTTATTAGCTATTATAATCGAGCAGTATTAACATTTATAATACTGTAATTTTTAAGGTGTATAGAGCTGTACACATATACGAAGCTATTCTGTCTGTTATTTCCTAAGTATTTATGCTCCGAAAACTGGTTTTTAAATGTAAGCTCATACTTGAAATTGTGTTGTATTCTGCAGGCAAACAAGCTCGCCGCTGGATTCCTTTCCCTGGGTTTGAATCCTGGAGACGTAATAGCAGTGTGGGGATTCAACTCCAGCCACTCCTACCTGACCTCCTTGGCTGCTGCCAGAGCAGGGCTTATTCTGGTATATAATAATTATTATTGAATTTAACCCCGGTTATAAAATATCCAGAAGGAGAATTTCTTACTCACGGAGTGTATTTTGTTCTTGATAATTAAGTAAGCTAAAACCTTGCTAACAATTCTCTACTGGTGAAGCTAAGGGTGAACTAGAGGGTTATACTTGTTTAGTGTGCATTGTGAATTAACAAAAACTCCTGGGGTAGGAACAAGAAATGTAAGATTTGATCAAAGTCCATCCACAAATACAGGAAAGAAAAGAGCTTGTTTGGAAACTTAAAAAAAAAACACACTCGGCTGATATATTGAACCGCGAACTACCCATCATGGGTAGCTATGCCAGACCAAACTGTCACCCAATATGCATGTTTACCTGTGAAGCTATCAATACATCAGATTTAAGATATTACCACGTGCGCCAATATTCATCTAATCCAAGCTCATCTATTCTAGCTAAGTTAGTTGTTATTTTATTAAATTTTTTTCACTCTTCCTCCAAGCAAATGCAGGTAAGTTACCTCTTCTTCATCTTTATTACAATATACGTATAGCCTTATCGTAAATTAAGACACGAGGATCTTGATTTTTAAAAAAATGTATTTTTATGTAGAAAATTACTGTACAAAACGATTTTAAAAATTTTAGCAGATTAAAATATTTAAAAAAACTTACCCGAAATAAAATCATTAATTTTTTTATATAATTGTTTATTGATAACATGCCAAGACACTATTAAATACATAATTTTTAGAGGCATCAATGATTAAATCTGGCTCTAGATAAAGATGTCTAATCCTGCTTTTCTTAAAAAAAATAAGGCTAAAGTTGATCCGTCGTACCAAGCGCTGGAGCTACGTCACTGCCTCAACAAGGTGGGAGCCAAGCTGCTGATAGCGGCGGAGACTGACGTCACGCAGAACTACTACCAGATAATCCACAGCCTGGCTCCGGAGCTGGACCACTGCGCGGCCGGACAACTGCGCAGCGAGCAGCTGCCCGAACTTCGCACTGTCGTCATGACGGGGGACCTGATCCACCCGTGAGTCAAACGACGACTTGGGTTATTTTCCAAATAAAAAATAGGGCTAGGTTTTTAACAAGGCCATATTTAAACTGATTTTCAAGTAAATTAAATTTACCACTGAAACTAAATAGCTTATAGGAGATAGTATTTTAAATAAATGGTACGGAAGTCAACTTGGACTTTCTCGCTCTATAATTTGATAATGGAGATATTTACTTAAAACTCATAATATATGTGAAACGAAATAATTTACACTAGCAAAGCCAAGCATAAATTGCACTATACTTATCTAAAATATTTTTTAGTGCCGGTTTTAAATTTATAATTTGGTTTTTAAACAATTAATGTCTTCATTTGTATGTTTGGACCGATAAAAAAGATCAATGTTGGGTGCACAGGGGTCAACACTTCGTATTAAAATTTTAACTTTCATTTAAAATTGTTGACATTTTATTAGGTGTTGTAAATCTTCATGCCATCTCATTGCTATTCAATTCCTAATTTATATATTTGACAAATAAAAAATGTAAATATTGACTATTGAGTGTTAAAGGGATATAGATCATTGTAAATTATTGCGTTAAGACTTAAGTAGTATCACTTTGCAACTAAAGCTTACAAAATTGTATTAATATATTGGCCAATATCTCAGAAACTGTTGGATTTATAAATATATATTTCATATAAAAGTTTTTTAATTTTAATAGTACTACAGTTTTGAAATGATAAGTTACTTAGTATCTCAAATAATTACGGAGATATGGAAGTTTCTGCTTCTGTAAAGTACCCTAAAATTCATTTTCATGGTAAAATGAAAATAGCCAGTTCATTTATAATTTTAATCAACACCTAGATACGATCTTTAATCAAAATCTTACAAATTGAATTTGAGAAAATCGATTTATTCTATTTTTGCCCTTTCTTCAAATACTCTAATTTTAAACTGACACACAGACAGACGTAATTGGAAAGACCACTTTTTAGGGTTTGAGGAGGCATGAGACGTCGACCGACATCCATCAACACTTCAGGTTAAATTTTCTTTTGCTATCGAAATATTTTTACCTTTTGTGTTCGAAAAGTTAAGAAATATATATATATTTACGTATAGCTTGAATGTTATTGGTTTTATAAAAAATATGCTTCATATAAAGTATTTGTATTAAAAATAAACCTATATATTTGTAACAATAAGTAAGTTCATATCTCAAATAGTTTAGGAGATATTATAAAAATATATAATTTATGCATCAGACCGGAGTCCTTAAAGTCGTTTTGCCGAAATATTAAAAAAAGTCGTTTTGTTTGGAATATTTAAAAATATTTATAGATGAAAATTTAATCAAAATCGTTAGAGCCGATTTTGATAAAAATTGACTTTTTCTTTTTTTGACCTTTAGTAAACTACCCTTAATTTTAGGTTTAGATATCCAACTCAAAACTTGAGGCAACCCTATGAAAACACTAGATACTAAGTTTTAGCCCAATCGGTAAAATAGTTTAGGCACTAGTTGAAGGTACAGACAAACAGATGGAAAGTCAAAAACAACTTTTTTGGATTCGGGGGGTCAAGAAATGTCAATATTCATCAAAATCTTGACTTGGTTTTTTTTACGATCATAATACTTTCCCTACCTGTAATATAGCGAGAAATTAAAAATGAAAGGATTGAAATCCGATAATATGGGTGTAAAATTGTCTAAATTTTGTTATCAATTGCATATGCGTGACAATTAAATTTGTCATACCATTAATCTAAATTAAAAAAGAGATATTTTACCTATTAGTATGATAACAAATTAATGTATCTTAATACTATGATAATAATATTAGTTCAAACAGCTTACATTGAATTTATAAATGTTATCTGTCATCAAATTTCCATTGATTTATATAAGTTTATCCAATTTTTTTCAATCCCATAATAGTTTTTACTTTCTCAGTGTATTGACGAGAACCAACATAGATAATTTATAAATTCTTTTAGTCTATTTAACTTGAAATTTTATATACGTAACTTTTGGGTATCTAAAATATGCCGTAAAAAGGTTATAAAACATTCTTCACAATCAAAATAAAGTAATGTGGACTGTTGTAAAACCGCTTTAAAAATAATATCTTAGTCGTCTTTTATTTACAGAAGCACATATAATTTGGATGACTTGATCAGTATGGCTACTTCAGAAGGTATTGCAAGGTTGCTAGAGCTACAGAAATCAATTCAACCGGATGATGGGACAGCTATCCACTATACATCGGTAAGCAAGGACATGTCTAGGAAATATTCCAAATGATCTCACATTCGATCAATTTGATATTGGTTAGTGGGTCTAGATGCCTGTCTATATTTTTCAAGGCCAAGACTGGAAAGGCAGAGTGAAAGAATGAATACAAAGTTACTGAGTATAACATGTTAATATTTTAACTTCAGGTTGAAGTTAGATAGGTACGTACAATGACAGTTGCTCAAGAATAAAACTTAGATTTTATTTAAAAAAAAATTATATGAAGTATCGTGTGATCATCAACATCATCCTCAACAACCACAACAGTTTCCAGCCTGTAACTGGGTCAATTTAGTAAAATGCCTCCATCGTCATCTATCCTTACGCCATTCTTCCTCCTTTAATTTCTTCCAATCTTCTTTACTCATTTTCACATTTTCAGTTATCTGCTCCTCCCATCTCTTTCTTGGCCTACCTTTCGGTCTTATTTCTAAATACTTCATTTCTATAAATTTCTTTGGAATCCTATTCTTCATCCACATCACATGTCTGTACCATTTCGGTCTTGTTTCCTCTACTATGTCATGTTCTCCTACATCCTCATACATGCCCATACCATTTCAATCTTGCTTCCTCTACTATCTCATGTTCTCATAAATCCTCATTACATGCCCATACCATTTCAGTCTTGCTTCCTCTACTACCTCCTGTAATCCTACATCTTCATTACATGACCACATCATCTCAATCTTGCTTCCTCTAATAGCTCATCAAGTCCTACATCCTCATTAAATGCCCATAACATATCAGTCTTGCATCCTCTACTAACTCATGTGATCATACATACTCATAAAATGATCATACCATTTAATTCTAGGTTCCCCTACTATTTCATGTTCTACCTGTACCCCATGATGAATCGTGTATGTTTCTATATTTTAAGAGGAGGGTCTGGAACATTTAAAAATAAATAAATCTTATTTGGTTTAATATGTAGCGTTCAACCTACATATTGTGACGGCCTACAACCTGATCATTTACAGGAAGAGGGAAAAAGATATATTATATTCTTAACCACCCCACTTTCCCCCATGGTTATAAGATAGCTTAGCAACTTCTAGTCTAATTGTAGTAAGATTCACTAATAAAAACAACACTAATAAAAAAATAAAATATTTGGGAAATACATGTGACTTTTGAAGTATTTGTAGAGAGAACAATTAGGTTTGGTTGAATGAGTATTTTTTCTCCCTAAACTATAGTATTACTTTGGTGGATGAAAGGATTATGATATTTTGTGATATCAACTTTATTATAAGTCTATACTAATTTGCATTGGCCTATTCTTGCACCAAGCCCTTCCACTATCGAATCTCAAATGTCCCTCGGGATTCTAAGGATTTATAGTTTCGAAGGACTCATCCTATTTATTTGTATCCGAAGTATCTGTAAAAGCAATTTTTTGTAGCTGTGGATCGGATGGTGAGTATTCTCAAAGTGATAATCAAGACGACCTTTTGCACCAAAGGGCACAGAATTGTGTCTACGATCTTCAATTAATTACCCACCACGGTGGCGTAGTTGGCTAACGCGCTAGTCGTGTTGAGCTCGACCACCGAGGACGGGGTGATCGAGGTTCGAATCTTGGTCGGGTGAACTGGGGTGGCGTTTCCAAAATGGTTTTCCACTCTCCCTCCACGAAAATGCGGGTGCACATACTCTAATTAAACCTTAGCAATTCCCAATCCATTAGCATAATTAGTATTTAAAGCGTATAACCCGAACGGGTAGTAATACGTGGTGCTACATAATAATTATAATAATAATAATATTAATAATGGTAATTTAATTAATTGACTCAATCCAACAAGTCAACTAATTTACATATTTATTATCTTGAAATATAATTTTTTTTAATAAGGTTTTTTTTTCATTAGATGCGTTTTGTCTTGATTGTGTCCAAATTATCGTGGTATTTTAATTGTATATTAGAGTATATTAGGGTTAAAATTCATCCCATTTTTGCTAATTCGTTATTTTTCGGTAAATATTCCGGCAAATGTTCCAGATTTTAAAACCACCAGATCTTCAAGAAAAATAGCTTTAATTAATAATTGCTGAGCGAAATTTACTTCATTTCCAGTGATGCTAATTCCTGTGAAGATTATTTTAAAATAAATTGAATTGAGTGAAAATTTTTAAATATGTTTCATATTTAATAATTTTTCAAGTTCTTAAATATATATTAAATGGTGTTTATTCTATTTGAAATACAAAAGGGGTTTCAAAAATATTAATACACAGGATTTATGATTATAAATTAAACTTACTAAAATAAACCGCGCTAAAGCTATACGTGTGATGATTTTTTTCTCTTGTCTCGGATTGGGGTGAATAGGAAATGGTCAGACTAGTATAGACTTATCTTATAATACTTATCATATAGCTTGCAACATTTTTGTACTCAGGGAACCACAGGTTCACCAAAAGGAGCTCTGCTTAGTCATCGCAACATTATTAACGCAGGATACTCGTTAGCCAGACAAACAGGAATGAAGAAGGTAAAATAAAATGCCATACAGTTTGTTAATATATTATTACTGAAAAGGAAAATTGAGCCTGAAATGTAAAATAATTTAAAACAATCATAGTTTTGATAGATTGGTCTTAACAAAATTTCAAAATGACCCTCTTGACACTTGTATAGACGATATCCAAAGCATAAAAATATCTCGAGTAGCTAATATGCCCACCTGTTAACAGCTTTCTGATAGGCTGAATTTGATCCCGTGACCATGCCCTTCGCTCTCTGATTGGCTGTTCGTTACCCCCTCAACACCCCATGACCCCCTTTCCAGTGTTCCAAACTTGTTTATTCTTGTCTCATTTGTTTTTTATTTGTGTTTATTGCTTTTTTATGAGTGTTCAATGGTAATTTATGTATGCTCATTGCTTTTTTATTAGTGCTCATTGGTTATTTATGTCTGGTTAGGATTCGGCCGGGCATAGAAGATTTGTATTGGTGTAAGGGAGTTTATTATCGTAGGATTGGGACGGGGCGTTGGTATTTAGCAAGATCGCTTGGGCGAGGACTCTTTCATACAAGACAGGAAGTGTCATGAGAGAAGATTTTCGGGACATTTTCAAATAAAGTGGCCTAGACCTCTAAGTTTACAGACGGACAAGGGGACAAAGTTCAAGGCACGTTCACTCAGGAAATTTCTCATACAAGAAGGTGTGGATTACTACAACACTCATAATTTGGACGTGAAGGCAAGCACTGTGGAACGATTCAATAGAACTATGAAAGGGTGCATGTGGCACTACTTTACCAAAAATAACACGTATCGGTATGTGGATGTCTTCCTAGATCTCGTCGGTGGTTACGGCGCAAAACATTCAAGTATCAAGATGGCGGCTGCCAACGTTTCATAAACCAATGTGCTTCAAGTCGGAGATAATCTGTAAGAAAAGCGGCTCCCAACCAGGAATAGTAAGCCAAAAATGAAATTCGGTGACATGGTGCGTATTAGCAAATACAAAATGCTGTTTGAAAAGGGCTATGAAACAATTGGAGAAAATAAATTTTCAAGTCAGCAGTGTCGTGATGCGATAACCAATCGTCTACATGTCGATTGATCTTGACAGCAAGGAGGTGGAGGGAACATTTTACGAACACGATAAGCAACACGAACGTCTTCCCGGAACTATTAAAGTTGATAAAATACTATGAGTCAAGAGTAAAGGTGGCAGAAAGAAAGTGTACGTTCAGTGGAAAGGTTACCCCACCAAGTTTAATTCTAGGATTTCTGCCAGTTACGTCAGCGCCTACCATGAAGGACACGTTTACATCACTTTGCCAAGTGACAGCTCTATGAGATCACCACGCAACTACCCTACCGTCTCACACTCAAAGGCCAGTGGGAAGTGGCTTTCACCTAATTCCAATATCCGTGTTCTTTCACCACCGTACCCGAGGACCAAAACATTGCATGGTAAAACTGAGTGGACGCTAACGGCGTGGAACAAATATTCAAAGATCACATCCATCTTGGAAACTACAACACTATCCATGAATTGGTCAAAGCTCTAAAAGAAATAGAAGGTTTTAAAGGGGATTCTAGAGTCGTATTCAAGTACACAAGCCCCAACAAAATGTTGACGTTGTTTCTTCTTCAATAAATATACAGCTCCTGACTCTACTAAGTCTACATCTCGGTTTCGATCCTTAGACTAATCTAATCAAACGTCCCAAAGTCACCGTACACTGCCAACATTCTACTAGGCTTGCGCTTGCAAATGCACATCTACACGGATATTGTCGATCCTCAGACCGTGGGTGACATTGTGGCAACGCTTTTACGTATAGTTGGTATCAACAACATAAACTATCTCTACGGGATAAATAAGAGAGTTAGCTATGGTTCGTTGCACTACGTACCCGTACTTAGTAGGAAAACTGAAAGACTGGAAATCAATATAAGAACAGAAATTTGTGAAGCTTTACCATTCGAATTTGGAAAAGTGTGCGTGAAATTTCATTTTCAACGCTGCTAAACATGAACTGTCTCTTCCAAAGATACTACGTCAACCAGGCTGGAACAGGAATATCTTCGACCTACCATGGTGTTCCCTATCAATGCGGGAATGGGATAGGAAGTTTTATCAGTGGTCTTTTCAAGAGCGTTGTACCGTTGCTGAGAAGCTGCGCTAAAGCCATCGGAAAACAGGTACTTCATACGGGTATCGACATACTCTCCAACCTTTCCAATCAGCGTTGTAATTTCAAAGAAACTTTACGGCATAGTGTCGGCGAGGCTGGAACAAACCTGAAACTTAAGGCGGAGCAGAAGATTGTCACACTGATGACCAGCTCAGGCTATAAAGGGCGTTGGAGGAAGCACCAACGACAGTCTTCTGTCGTTGCCCAACATAAAAATGTCAAGAAATAAGCGATACCTATTTTCAGTTGAAATGATGTTTATACACCCCCAGTCCTGTGAGTGTGCCAGAAGTTAACTCGATTATTTTTCCTTACACCCAAGCAAACCAGTCTTGAAAGTGGGAAATGGCTCCAGTACAAATCTGTCTCTTGCCTCACCGGTGATTCACCCATCAACCTTACCGTTACCGGTCAAGGCGAGTTCTTTATACATCTTTCACTGACTCTACTTTATCTCAGACCAGCCATCATGAAACCCGACGGTGGCGCTTTCACTGAGGTGTATCAAATTGCTCTCATCATCAACTGGTTGCATTCGCTATTCACAGGGGTGGATGTGTTTTTAAACTAAAATCTAGTCTCATCACCCAGAAACACGTATGCTTATATATCGTACATTGAAACGTTGCTCAATTAAAACAGTGACGCCAAAATAACAGATCTGACTTGCGGTCATTGGTTCACTGACAGCCCTGGGAACTTCGACGAGGCTAACGCCGGTAATAAAGGATTTGAAGCTCGTCACAGTCTTACCGTAAAAAGCAAGACGGTGTATCTTTCAGGTATCTACACGGTGACATGTTTAACCCAGAGAAATACATTTTTAACGGCACTGAACTCAGAGTCAAGTTTGTCCGTTCCTGAGACGGGTTTAGTTTTATATCCGTCCCTGAATTCCCTCTCTTAAGGTTCACATCACTGAGGCCGGCCTTCTAGTCCAACGTGTAAAAGTAGCACCTTATATACCGTTGGTACATGCGAAGGCATAAAACGTCATTCTCGCAAAGTATCCCATTACCCGTGTGGAAGTAAAAATACTCACTAATCCTACATGTATGCAAGGGAAATCACTTGACAACGTACTCACTAGACAGTTACCCAAACGATGCATCGTAGGAATTGTATCAAACTCTTCGTTCAATGTATACGACACATTGAACCCGTTCAACTTCCAAACTTACGGCATGAACTATTTCTCTCTTTACCTGGACGGGGAACATGTGCTGTCAAAACCAATACAGCCTGATTTTTCAAACGGAAATTATGTCATGCCCTACCACACACTGTTTTTGAAACGGCTATACATTTCATGAACGAGGATAGTGACATCACACGGGAAACCTTCCCTAAGGGATAATATCTCATATCTTTCGATCTCACACTAAATATGTCCGCCCACGTGACATCACATTGGAATTTGTAAAGGCACGCCTCTCTGAGCATCGAAGTGAGATTTAACAGAGCTCTAGGCGAAACCGTAAACTGTATCGTGTACGGGGAGTTTGCCAACAGCATCACCATCGACAAGGACATAAACGTCGTGACCGAATATTGGAGTTAATATAATCGACTTCCCGCCCTTTACACTCGTCATTTAAATCATGGACGTCATTGTGGATTTCCAGCGCTTCATCGAAGACAACAAAGAGTTTATCGTAGAGGAACTGAGTGTTTTATCTGAATGTGGTCAGTTACTTCAACATTGGGTGTAAAAAATCCCATACGCTCTCCAGGAACTTTCAACAACCACTAGAAAGAAATCTGACTATATCGTCAACAAACTACATGGTATTCCCTGGGATAGCAGTGATGTGAATTACAGTCTGCTAGAATTCCTTATCTCCCGTGCCACAACACGTGCAGAAACCGTCTACGTCAGGGGGCCTGATAAGAAAATGTTTCTAGTTAAATACATGCTTACATCATAAGTATATCTGTACGACAGATGTTGTTCGTCTTTGAAAACACTTAAAATAGGCTGCACTATGTGGATGGCATATAGTTATGTAAGGAATTTATGATCCACCTCCATTGTTTGGGGACTTCGACATTGGATTATTGAAGATGGACACGCACACCCAAAGACTTGCGCTGAAAACAACCCCGGGGTTCCATTCTGTACAATTGGGTGTTTTCCCTACTGATCAACTACCCGCAAGAATAGCTTAAACTGCTGCTCTCTTCATCAACAATGATCCACACACTTAAATCCTGGGACGCATTGGGTTGCAATCTTTATCGAGAAGAACTGCGTGGAAAAATCTTTTAACAGTTATGGTTTCCCCCCCTTCACCCGTATAAAGTCACATCTGACATTTATACGCAAAAACACTTCCCGCACGTCTCATAGCACGCTACAACCTCAAAGCATCGCCTGAGACGCTTTCGGCAATTAATGTCTCATTCACCTTCTTTATCGCGCCCAGAACATTCCGATGAAAGCATTCCTAATTTTTTTCTGGCCCACCAAATATACAGGCAACGACACTAAGGTGTTGAGATATTACAACACATTTTTCAAGACTGTAGGGTCTTACCACCTCTCAAGAGGCTGCGTACAACCAGCGTGTGCCTATAAGAGGGTGTCCTGACGGCGTTCCGGTCATAAATGTGATAGTTGTCGAAGAGAACAAACATCATGGAAGGTCAAGACGTTTTCAACCGCAAACCAAAGCTGGTGAAGCCACTCGCCATCACTTTGTTCCCGCTTTATGAAGTCGACGCCAAGCGAGTCATCGTCGTCATGAGTGTTAAGAATAACTTGACGCCCTATGTTCATCTAGAGAAATATGGAGGGAACAGTGCGGTGTTTAACCGTACAGAGTAGCAAGAACTGGGCAGCTACAATTTAGTCATATCAAGGTTTTTCACCGACACACATCTTTCTCAGAAGATGTCTGACTAATCATGAAATCTCACTGATACGCATGTGCCGTGACAGTATGGTCATCATCCGTGAGAAACAAGACGCCAGACTCAAACAGGTTGCCTATCTAGAACCTAGCTGGGCGCGTCTTTTTGATGTGGGGTACCTCATAAACGTTGCCATCAACCACCGAGATATGTAGTCGACATCCGTCGCACGCTATTGCAACGATTTGAACTTCACATTCGTCGTGGATGTATGAGCCACGCCAATAGAATCAGTGGATGTCATCGATCTCAAACAGCCTATGGTGGAAAAACACATCAGAAACCTGGATCTAATCAGTGCTAACTACCATACATGTTAAGTCATCGGTTTGGACTATTACATACTGGATTGTGAACTAAAAACTATTTTACTAACGCATCTAAAAGACGCTGTAGTAAAATGTATGAACGAATATCTGCGACATTCCTGTAAAAGTGTATAATAAATAATATCTATAATGTCTGTGAAACCTTCAATATATGTCTGTAAGTCCTTTAATGATTGATAGATATATATTTTGTAATACCGTGTTTTATTCACGCAAACCCTTTCTGTCCCCTTACACATAGTTACGATTCTTGACCTTCTGAGACGTCAATCTGTCACCAAATATGAACAGAGTCAATGACCTCTTCTACTAGCTCACGGTTACAAGGTCATGATTTATTCCTGTCTTGCTGAGCTGCTAAATTGGCGCCATTCACCAGGGATAAAACCCATTGCTACATCTTTCAAAGTCGTGTCCTATTTCTGTACCTACTTGTCTTGTCGACCCACCAAATTAGTGCCTGTCATTAGGGTTGCGACAGTGTGATAACGTCATCGGGAAAACCCATTTCCGAGGGATGGGTTGCCATAGTCAATGACCTAGCTCATGGTTTCATGGTCACGTTCTATTACTGTCTTGTAGAGCCACCAAACTGGTGCCAGTCATCAGGGAAATCCCATTGCGACATTATTCAAGATCACGATCTATTCTTGTCTCGACTTGTCTTTTTAAGCCACCAAACTGGCACCTGTCATCAGGGAAAATCCATTATCACATGGAGGGTGGGAGAGGGGTTGTGACACTTGAAAAACCCAATACCACATAGGGTATGTGGGAGGAGGATGCGACACATACCTCTAAGAAGGGGTGACGAGAGAAAGTGAAAGGGGTCTCAAGGCATGGTGAACCATCTCTCACACTCTTTGCTAAGCGGCTGGACAGAGAAGATGTTCACTAACAATGCTGTAGGAGGAACACCCAGCGCCGCTGACTGCACACCAATAAATAAATAAAAACTCCAACGCCCCGTCCCAATCATATGGCAATAAATTCCCACACACCAATAAATACCACCAACGCCAGTCCAAATCCTAACCAGACATAAATGACCAATGAGCACAAATAAAAAAGAAATGAGCATACATAAATAACCATAGAGCACTTATAAAAAGCAATGAACACAAATAAAAAACATATGAGATAAGACTAAAAGAGTTTGGAACACCGGAAAAGGGGTCAATAGGAGGAGATGGGGAAACACACAGCCAATCAGAGAGCGAGGGGCGTGGTCATGTAATCAAATGGAGACTATCAGAGGCCTTTTACAGGTGGGCATACTAGCTTCTATCTCGTGTTAAGCCCCTGAATTAAAAGGTAAATAAAAAAAATTGTCTTATTTGGCTATGATCGAGGTGATGGTTGTATTGAGTTTGAAAACTCCAGCAACCACCTAGGATGGTTGTTCGAATCTCAAATATTAGTTTTATTTTCAAACAAATAAGATTTTTTTTTTGCTCAGTATCCTTGGGCTCAGTCAATACCAAATTTTTTGTAATAGTAATTTAACAATACTAAGTTAATTTGATGACTGGTTTTTGGATGCATAAGCCCTAATTACCCTTATTTGTTATGTATGAGGAAGGTTTAACTCAAAGGTATACCTGCATTCTCATGAAGGAAGAATGGAAAAATGTCTAAGAAAAATTACCCTCGCTACACCAGACTGGAATTAAAACCCTGATATCCCCCTAGCATCGATATATTTATTATAACATAAATATCAAGGGCAAAATTTAAATGGAATTATTTTGTTCTCATATTAACAGTCCTACAATTTGTGCGCCCAAATGCAATGCTGCCACGTTGGAACCAGCGTAGTAGGGATCGTAGCTGGTCTACACGTCGGGTTCACACTCGTTTTCCCATCTCCAAAGTTTAACCCGAAAAGTTCCATCGAAGCTATTATTCAGGAAAGGTAAGTTCGTATTTTAAATTATTTATTTTTGCAACAACTGGTTGGGTTTCTTATTGTACTGATTCCCCCTCCCTCCAAAACTGCACACACACATTTTACTAGAGACGTAAAAGGAAGGGTGAATTTTATAAATAAATACAAATGATAAAGGGCATGGATGAGCTTACGTAGGAGTTTTCTAAGAATAGATCATAAGTCAAGATAGCTGTAAAACGAATTATATTTTATTGGTAAATAAGAATATAAGTAAATGTACAGATACAATTTTTTAACCCAGAAATGAAACAAGAATAACAATTTTTTTTTCGGTAAGCTAATTAACTTCAAAAGGGAGATGAGCTTTCTTGATTAAATATTATTATTGTAAAGACAGATAATAAGAAAGTAATTACTCATATAAAATATAAGGTTGTTTTAAAAACAAGCTATTAATTTCTATATATCTAATCTCTCATAGAACTACAAAAACTGAAACATACCTTAAAACTCATATCTAACAAAAAGGGCACGGAAAAGTATAACTTCTACGCCAATCTTACTTGTCAATGTTCTAATAAAAAAAAGGGGTGGTGGAACTCAAACTATTCAAATAATATTACTCAAGAAATAACTAACTGATATTATTCTGGGAGGGAATCTGCTTTATATTTCACACTGAATGACTGTACTACAATTAATCTAATATAAACCTTGATAGGACATAAACAATGTTAATGTGTTTTCCTGGCGGGAAAATGTTTGATACAAAAAAATTCAAAGCTTATTCCATGCATACTAACTTCTAAACGGCTTATTTTATCATCGGGCACTAACAATTGGTCACTAACATAAGTTAAATGAATTATTATAACAATGTAAAGATATTATCGTGATGGAAAAATATGGTGATGTTACAAAAATGATTAATGGTATATTCCATTCAAACTTTAAAAGATGGATTTCCTTAATAGGAACCATTCAAAAGTTCAATAACATGATAAAAAATAATTATACCAATGCGAATATATTTTAACTGATGGGAAAATGTTATAATCCTACAAAAAATTTGATGATGTATTTAATATATTATGACTTTACAATTTTGAACAATAAATTTTACAGGCAGAAAAATATTCCAATATTTTCCAACATAATAATGGTATACAAAAAAACACTAGTCACAAAAAAATTCATCTTATATATTTATATGATGGCCACTACTAGCATAGTGCCTTATTTCCAATCCCCGCCAAGAGGGCTCTAAAAACCACTCCGTGGTCTATATATAAGACTCGCTTTGCTCGTTGGGGGTGCAACCCCCAAACCCTCGGTGGGTATTCTTGGCAAGTGGATGTAAACTAATGTAACCCCAAATCCATTTTTTGATAGGTCTTACCGTTTGGACACAAGATACTTCCAAACAAAGGTCCACACTGACTTTAAGGTTTCTCCAATATTTTGTATTTTTTTCGGGGGTTAAAAATTGAAATTTCTAACTTTTTGGAAATTTCCCGTCGATTACACGCTAGAAGCTATAAGTTTGCCAAATTTAAAGTGTATTGCTTATCTGGAAGTGGGTAAACACTAATGTTCAGTGAATGAGTCAGCCTTGTGGCTTTATAGTAGTATAATGACCAATATCCCATAAGAGGTGAAAAGGAAATAGGGGGAGGGGTGACGAGGGGAAAAGGAATGGGGTCTCTGTCTCACTCTAGTAACTCTTGAACTAGAATGTTCTGGCACGTGGTATACGTCAAAAAAACATCTACCATGTTCTTATTCTTCCTGGAATGTACTAGAAGGATTTCTGAACATTACTTTATATGGGATAGTCATAAAGAGGAAAAGGGACATTTAGGTACCTATTTTGAAGGTTTAATTCTTCTACAGTTCTGATGCTGTACGGGCTATATAGGGTGAGATGGATAGAATCAGGTAGATTTTCTCTAATACCCACATATGCTTTCACCCTAATGAGCAGAGCAGATAATAATACTAACAAGTGAAAGTGTATAGGGTCATCTATCCTTTTTAATGTTCAGAAAGCAGCATAATCTTCTGAGAATAACATATTCTGAAAGTTGAAAAATGACACCTGAACATGGGAAACGAACCCAGGACCTTTGGCTTGGGCACGAGACGATTCCTGGATAGCTCAGTGGTTAAAGCTTCGGCGTACTAAGCCAAAGGTCCCAGGTTCGATTTCCGTGTCCAGGTGTCATTTTTCAACTTTCAGAATATGATATCAAGAAGGGGAATTCCTCACTAAAAAGCATGAATAATAGCTTCGGCTATTTGATTCTCCTGAGGAGAGCCTTTTGGAATTGTATCAGCTGTGATGTGTGGAAAAGTAAGGTCAAGACTACTTTAACTCGGGGAAGATTACTCGTTAACTTTGTTGATTATGCCTTTCATCGCCATCAACATCTTAGATTTAACCATAATACGTTAGATTGAAAGTGCTAAGAAATCGAGTCTTAAGTCACATTTAAATACATTAGATTTAAAGTTCTATGCAACAAAAAAACATGTTATTCTAATGTATAGAGCTGATTAGCTTATAGGTATATAAATATTTTCAGATGCTCGGCTGTATTTGGGACTCCAGCTATGTATGTAGACCTGGTTGCTAAAGTGAGAGAACTAAGAATTACCATAAATAACCTCGAAATAGCCTTCATTGGAGGATCAATGATACCAGAAGTTTTGGCACTACAGGTTATCAAAGTTCTGGCAACAAAGAGATTTTGTGTGAGTATTTAGCTGAGGAAATATAATACAAATTAAGGGTACAGGGGAAAAGGGCGGAAAATAATAATAATCACATCTTCTAGAGAAACAACATGTATATATCAAATCCCATAAGGACCCAATCAAATATTTTTATTTTTATTAATTACTTATGATATATCTTTTTTAGCCATATTCTAATTTGCATTATAAAGGTATAATGATTGTATAACAGATAGCAGCACTAAATCAATTTTTCTCTTTTTAACACATTCATCTACCACATTTAGCCACGTCTTACATGGTTTACCATTTGCTTTTTTATCCACACACTCTACCTTCATATATTTGCTTCGTCATTCAATCCACACTCATCCGCTCAACATGCACAAACCAACGTAATACATTTCTTTCACACCGCCCTATTGGATTCTCTTTCAAACTGCACTCATTCCACACCAATTAATTACTGACTCTGTCCATAAGAGTTTTTCCACATTCATTTCTTAGATATCTCATTCCAATAGCATTCACCTTGCTCTTGTGTTTCTCATGATAAACCCACGGTTCACATCCATAAGCAAATGTTGGCGTTAACACAATTTTATATACTACTATCTTTGCCTTTTTAAGTTAATACTTCATTCTTTGCAATAGTCCACATACAGCCAACAACTCTCTCTCCTCGCAAATTAAATTATTTCTAAATAATTAATACTCATTAATTATTCTTGGATATAAAAACGTAATAGCTTTTACATATTTAAAAAAAAATAACACATATAGACTATATAATTTTCTCTTTGATTTCATCACCGTCCATCATGAGCAATACTCAAGGTATTTAAAAAAAAAATACTCGTGAATTTTTCAATGCTCGTAAACAACCTGAACCTTGAAATACGTGTTTCTAAGCTGATAGCGTTTAAAAATTAAGAATTTTTTAATACTAGAATTACATCTTCGACATTTTATTTTTTGGTTTTAATATTTTTGTAATATAGTTTTCTATTGATGGCGTAGATATTTGTTTAAATTTTTAGTCAAGTATAACTTAAAATTTTATGTTATATTAAATGTTATACGTCACCTTCTCATTTATGTAATATTGGCCTCTTTATCTATAACAGTATTGTTAATAAATACCACGACTATAGATTAGATAAATGTTTATTATAAAAAGTTCCAGTTGAAATTTAAAATAAGGGTATATCTATTTTTACTTTTGCTGGCTGATTTTGGATAACCTTTTTTAAAATATTATGATATTGATATTATGTTAAAGTAATACGCGTAAAAACATGATTTAACATAGTTACTTTAAAAATTTAAATATATAAATTCTTATTTTATATAGTAATGCAATGCGGTAAGTATATCAATTGTCTAGGATCTTAGGAATTGTTAATAAAAGTGTTTTGAAGAATAAAATATATTTTAGTTTATCTATAGGCTGTTCAATGATTATAGATTTAGTCTCTTTCTAACAGGCAGCATTAGAATATTAATAATAGAATGCACGATAATTTTAAAATGTTACAGCCACTGTATGGAATGACGGAAGGAGTTCCCCTTTTTTTATCGGTTCCAGAAGATTCTCTTGAACAAACGCTTAATACAGTAGGAAGAGCCGTGAAATACGCCGAGGTACAAATATAACAAACCTCTATGTTAAGTATGTTTGTAAATAGTTCGCCTATATATTATGGTTATCTTAAACTATGTATAAAATACAAAATTTAGATAAGATTGTATTTTGTATATATTCACTAAGATTTTATTAAAATAATATATTAAAATTCCACCTACCCGGTATCGTATTTGTTGTTGCTGAAATGAAGTTGAAACGGGATTGTGATGTTTTATTATTTAATATTCTCACCTGCTTTTATTAAAATTTATTTATAAAAAAATGTTGTGGACATTTTCACGAGTATCTTGGAAAATAGCTATGAATATATTGGGTAGTTGGTATTTATTGTTTATACCTGTTTATGTCAATAATCACCATCAGTGTTTTTGTTTTTATCATAAGAAAAGATGTTTTTATTAAATGCATTTTAATCACTTACAGTATATGTTTTGGGAAGATTAATATGCCACAAGATTTATTTTGAAGGTTATGAACGCAGTGAAGTGAATATATTTGGTGTTTTCATGCATAATTTGAAAACATATCTAAATTTAATATTTTCACTTTGAGAGATTAATGTTTCGACATGGGTCAGAACTGAACACTAGTAAATGTTATCATTCGAAGGAGTTAATTTTGACTTAGGATATTAAAGGAGAAGTCCTAAGACATAAGCTGAGAATATTTTATTTCAATAAAATATTATAAAAACTGTATTACTTCTAAATACATAAATCTGTCAACAGTTACAATATATATTATTGAGTGTATTCTTATGAGAACAATACGTTCTGTTAAATCCCTTTTATTACGTGGAGACTTCAAGTAAAACTTGTTTTTCATCAATTCAAACACATTAATATTATTGCATCATATTCAATTTAAATTAAAACTGTAATATTTAATTTTATTAAACTATTGTTTTATTTTTCTAAATACAAGCTTAGTTTATATATTAGGAAGATATGATATAGGTAGGGTTGGTGAAAATTTATTTATACCAAAATAATTATAATATATGTTAAAATTAATTTATACCATTATTCTTTTAATGTTATACCTTACTGCCCACGTATCTGCTTTATATATAATAGCTACAGGTGTATCAATGAGATTTTAATCTGAGTATTCAGAAAGAACTAAAGTGTAAAGCCCTTAGGAAAAGGAGACTAATGTCAGATCGCTGAGTGTGTGCCGGATGAACTATATTTTTTTGGTCAGTATTTATGTGTCCGTAGTACCCAGAGCATAATTACATACACATTAAGTTTATTTATTCTATTCAACAAACAATGACGTATTACAGTTCAAGTTACACACATATATCTATCTATATATACACACACTAGCTTTTACCCGTCCCGGCTTCGCCCGCAATAATTGATAACAACTTTTAATTTTTAACTATTTTTTAAAATTTAAATTAATAATTGATAACTTAAATAATATATATTTATTTTACTACGAAACATAAAATATAATATTATATATTATATCTTGTATAAGAATAGTTCAAAAATTAGCATTGTAAAATTAATGTATACGAATAGCTTAAACATTATTATTGTAAAATCAATGTAAAATCAAAGGTTGGGAATAGTCCTATATTTTATTCCAGGAAATTTTCTACCAACGTACAAAGTTTCATTCGGATCCGTTCAGAACTTTTGGCGGGATTGAGTAACAAACATCCAAACACACAAACTTTCGCATTTATAATATTAGTAAGATATTAAAATAAAAAGTACAACGGAGGTTTGGACAATTGAATATAATAAAGATAAACATAATAAATTAAACATTTCTTATTATTTCAAATATTTAAGACTAGTTCCACAGGATTAAGAATAATATTTCTATATCTTTAATATATTTTTACAATACATAAAATTATTGTTCAAATATTAACATATTACAAACATCTCAAGATACTAAATAGTTTTTGATTTCTTTAGTAAATGTAATTAAATCAAACAAACTTTTTAATCAAAAGTCAAGTACTAGGCCTACAAATACACAAAAGTATGTTTAAAACATATTAGATAAACATTTAAACAGGAGGTGTGATTCTTGAATGCAGTTAAAAGTGGTCGACAAGGAAGGCAAGATGGTTCCTATGGGGAGTCCCGGTGAACTTTGGGCTCGAGGCTACACCGTCATGCTGGGCTACTGGGGGGACGAGGCTAAGACTAGAGAAACAATCACAGCCGACGGTTGGCTTAAAACTGGGTGAGATAATGTTTTCATTAACGCTTAAAACATTTACCTCAAGTGCAGCGCTATTCTAAATACAATACACCTAACTAAACTCGAATGAAATGAATCAGTTTCGCATCTCGATATAAGCTATTCCTTAAAAGGAAAGACCATTTAAAAAATGTGCCTAAAATGCTTCCTAAGTATGAAAACATTTGAGTCATCATGTATATTAAAACGGAAACGGTGTTTTGTTAAAACAATATTGTAAAATCTTAGCACACAGTAGCACAAATAAATGCCAAATAAAGGTCATAATAGACCATTCAAATGGTCATTTTAATAAACCTGAACATCAAAAATTATTAGATTAAAACATGTACCGGGTTTTTTATGTTGAAAATTTATGTTTTCAATGCTATTTGTGGAAAAAATAATATATTTTTAGAGAAGTACTTTTGATGGATCAAATTAAGGGACAAGGTTGAACCAGGTAGTTTAATGGGAGCGAATAAGTGTTAATTCATGGTTATAAATGTAGATAAGGTACGGCAAACCACAGTGAAATATCACACGTGGGATTATAAATTGATATAATTATGGAAACTTCCACAAAGTTTTGCATACGTAAACATTTGATCTAGAAAGCAATTTAATTTAAAATTTGAAAACGGATGGAGAATATCTATTTCATATTGTTTCACCAGTTAAATTCCTTATTTATTTTATTAAAGTAGGTACTAATAAAATAATACAATTTATTTCTAAAAGATTATTAAAAGGCCTTTAAAATATATCTTCTGTTATTTCTGTCAGGGACCAGGTGATATTATTAGAAAGTGGGCATTGCAAGGTGGTCGGGAGACTCAAGGAGGCAATAATCAGGGGTAGCGACAACGTGTTCCCCAAGGAAATAGAAGAGTTCTTCCTCTCTCATCCGGATGTTGTGGACGCACAGGTACGGTAGGGGTAAGAGAAGGGTCTAGCAGCTATGAAGATCATTTGGATGACAACATTTCTTATATGAATAGAGATTAACAAACACGGAGTGAAGTGATGTCATTCGAGTGAGCTGCATAGTCATCTTTGGCCACAAATTATTTATTCAAAATAAATGTTATATTATTATTTAGGAGTGGGCTCTGTCCATTTTGCATGAGAAGATTATTTATTCCATATAAGTTCCACAGTTCTTTCACACACCACAATCAACTCATACGGTTGTAATTCCCCTCCAAAGTAAGTTGTGTTACGGATTTTTATCAGCCAAGAAAAATCCGTTGAACCCAGCTGGGTTTGAACCTACAAACATCGAATCCTGAATCAAGCATTTTACTGCAAGACCCACGGAGGTCGACTTGATAGTAATATTACATATACCTACACAATTAATATTATAGAATTAAAAACCCATTAATATATTTTGAAGGCTTTCGGAGTCTCTGACGCTCGTTGGGGCGAAGAAATGTGTCTTTACATTCGTCCGAAAGATGGCAGCAGTCTCACAGAGGAACACATGAAAACGTTCTGCAAGGGAAAAGTAAGTACCGATAAAATCACTATTTAAAATATCAAACTTAGAATGTGCATCTTTTAAAACAAACTAATGTTTTATATCAGGGGTATTCAACATTTTCATGTCCAAGGGCCACAATACTGTACCCACAATATTAGAATTGAACGAGTGGTCATTTGCCGTTCCAAAATACTTTTGTATGAAAAAATATTATTTTTCATAATGTAAAAAGCAAAGTTCGCGTATGAAATAACGTAAAGCATGCAGCTAAGATATCATACATAGCAGTATTTGTAATTTTTCTCTCTCGAAATAATTTTATAATTTTCATAAGCCAGCGGTTCGCAAAAACTATTCAAGCAGGCTGTGAGTTAAATACCCCTGTTCTATATGCTTACATGGCTTTCCTCCCTCCCCCTTTTCACTCCTCAACCACCAACTCACCAATCCTCATGTATTTCCAGCAAAAATATCTAAAAATCGCTAAAATTTGGAATTCTAGAAAAAAAGGTTTTATTTGATTTATTAATTAAAACCTACATCCTTATTTATTATTGTTTAAGTTCTCTTTAAATTATTAATTAAACTGAATATAAATAAAATAATTGTGATTTTTCTCCACGATTGTGGCAACATGAGTTTCCACCAGCTTCAGTGGCTGCATGGTCTAAGGCGCTTCTCTCACAGTAGACTAGACCACCAATGAGGGAGAGATTGAAGTTGGAATCTCGGCCAGGTGTACTGATGGCATTGGTGCCAACCTGTCGGGGGTGGGGGCTGGGGTTAAGGAAGTGATTCTTGACCAACTGAAAATTGCCTTGGAGGGGCATAGTGTCATTTTGCCTCCCCGAAAATCTCCATGTATGCATTTTATTAATGTATGCGTGATGCATAATATAATGACTGTTAATGTGCTACATCTATTAGTAGAGAATTTCACATCAAGAAATGTGCAAAGAAATAGGACACCCTTCAGAAAATGTACTTGTAATTGGCTAAGCATAAATTATTTTTGACTAAATTTCTCCTGTTAACATGTGAATTTCTTTTAATACACGCAAAGCAATGTTCACATATCACGTATATGTGTTTTTTCACTATACATCCCTGCATTCCATTAATCATCCCCTCCACCCCCAAATTATCTGAAGTCAACACCCACTGAATGAGGGTGGTTTTACTAAGATGGTTTTCCCTTCTACCTCCAGGAAGTTGCGGGTACATTGCCTATTAATTCCGCCTATCTCATCCCTAATACATTAGCGTAATGTGTGCATAAACATAATTATAACCTGAGCTAGTAATAGGACGCGGTGCACTCATGAGTTTCCAGTTCTAAAATAGCAGTCTTCTTTTGAAAATCAGACTATAGCTCCAGGATATGTGATATCTCAATTTGACAACAGTGAATAGTATCTCCAAGACAAAGTCCACGTTTGGTTAGATCTGATTAGAAATACTACAATAGAGTTCTTCACAATCATATTTGTTTTCATTTTGAAGATACATTAGTAATACATTAGGCCATTAGTGATAAGATAAACCAAGCGACATTCTATATTGGAATAAGAAACAATATTTATCATAGGTTTTATTTTTACATCAATATCACCATCCAAATACAGTTCATTAAATCAAATTAAAGTTTCTGTCACAAATGTTAAAATATATTTATATGTATCTCTTCTTGCAGGTGGCTGAATTTAGAATCCCCAGATATGTAAGGTTTTTAGATGACTTCCCCAGAAACATGACGGGCAAAGTCGACAAGAAGATACTGAAAGAACAATTTCTACAAGATAAAGAATATAAAGAAGTCAATGAACAGATACTTAAACAAACTTATGGGCGTTAGGGCTTTGATGGCTTTAACTTTATATTTAAGAATATACATTGTTTTTACAACAGAAATGGTTAAATTAAGTATAATAAATATAAATTAAATAGTATTTGTTAAAATTTATTTTTAATGTATTTATCTATTATTAATGGTTTATTGAGTATAGTTATTCTTAAAGATTTTTTCAATTTCATGTTAAAAATATAAATAAAATTAATTGTTTTATTTCAGTACATATATGCTTCCTATTTTTAAAACCTTCTAATAAGATTCACACAGACATAAATAACACGGTCTACGATTGAGTTAAAAATAATAAATACCCACCTCGGTGGCCACACAGTCTAACGTATCAACATTTTCATGTCCAAGGGCCACAATACTGTACCCACAATATTAGAATTGAACGAGTGGTCATTTGCCGTTCCAAAGTACTTTTGTGTAAAAAATATTACTTTTCATCATGTAAAAAGCAAAGTTCGCGTATGAAATAACGTAAAACACGCAGCTAGGATATCATACATAGCAGTATTTGAAATTTTTCTCTCTCGAAATAATTTTATAATTTTCATAAGCCGGCGGGTCGCATAAACTATTCAAGCAGGTTGTGAGTTAAATACCCCTGTTCTATATGCTTACATGGCTCTCCTCCCTCCCCCTTCTCACTCCTCAACCACTAACTCACCAATCCTCATGTATTTCCAGCAAAAATATCTAAAAATAACTAAAATTTGGCATTCTAGAAAAAAGGTTTTATTTGATTTATTAATTAAAACCTACATTATTATTTATTATTGTATAAGTTCACTTTAAATTATTAATTAAATTAAATATAAATAAAATAATTGTAATTTTTCCCCACGATTGTGGCAACATGAGTTTCCACCAGCTTCAGTGGCTGCATGGTCTAAGGCGCTACTCTCACAGTAGACTAGACCGCCGATGAGGGAGAGATTGAGGTTGGAATCGCGCCCGGGTGTACTGATGGCAGTGGTGCCAACTGTATCTAGGGTAGAGGGGTGTGTGTGATTCTTGCCCAACTGAAAATTACCTAGGGTGGGCATAGTGTCATTTTGGCCTCCCCGAAATTCTCCATGTATGCATTTTATTATTATGCATGATGCATAATATGATGACTGTTAATGTGCTACATCTGTTGTTAGAGAATGTCACATCAAGAAATGTGCAAAGAAATAGGACACCCTTCAGAAAATGTATTTGTAATTAGCTATGCATATATTATTGTTGACTAAATTTCTCCTGTTAACATGTGAATTTCTTTTAATACAAGCAAAGTAATTTTCACATGTCACATATTTGTGTCTTTTTTCACTTTACATACCTGCATTTCATTAATCATCCCCTCCTCCTCCAAATTATCTTAAGTCAACACCCACTGACTGAGGGTGATTTTACCAAGATGGTTTTCCCTTCTACCTCCAGGAAATTGCGGGTACATTGCCTATAAATTCCGCCTATCTCATCCCTAATACATTAGCGTAATGTGTACATAAACATAATTATAACCTGAGCTAGTAGTAGGACGCGGTGCACTCATGAGTTTCCAGTTTTAAAATAGCAGCCTTCTTTTGAAAATAAGACTATGGCTCCAGGATATGTGATGTCTCAATTTGACAACTGTGTATAGTATCTCCAAGACAAAGTCCACGTTTGGTTAGATCTGATTAGAAATACTACAATAGAGTTCTTCACAATCATATTTGTTTTCATTTTGAAGATACATTAGTAATACATTAGGCCATTAGTGATAAGATAAACCAAGCGACATTCTATATTGGAATAAGAAACAATATTTATCATAGGTTTTATTTTTACATCAATATCACCATCCAAATACAGTTCATTAAATCAAATTAAAGTTTCTGTCACAAATGTTAAAATATATTTATATGTATCTCTTCTTGCAGGTGGCTGAATTTAGAATCCCCAGATATGTAAGGTTTTTAGATGACTTCCCCAGAAACATGACGGGCAAAGTCGACAAGAAGATACTGAAAGAACAATTTCTACAAGATAAAGAATATAAAGAAGTCAATGAACAGATACTTAAACAAACTTATGGGCGTTAGGGCTTTGATGGCTTTAACTTTATATTTAAGAATATACATTGTTTTTACAACAGAAATGGTTAAATTAAGTATAATAAATATAAATTAAATAGTATTTGTTAAAATTTATTTTTAATGTATTTATCTATTATTAATGGTTTATTGAGTATAGTTATTCTTAAAGATTTTTTCAATTTCATGTTAAAAATATAAATAAAATTAATTGTTTTATTTCAGTACATATATGCTTCCTATTTTTAAAACCTTCTAATAAGATTCACACAGACATAAATAACACGGTCTACGATTGAGTTAAAAATAATAAATACCCACCTCGGTGGCCACACAGTCTAACGTAGCCACTCTTGCAACAAAATATACTGCCGATGACAGGGATATTGAGGTTCGAATCTCGGTCAGGTGTACTGAGGAGGTTTTTTTCCAAAATGATTTTACACTCTATCGCTCCGCACAAATGTTGGTAAACTCTCTCTAAATATAGCCTTCTTAATCTCTAAAACAAACAATTAGCGTAATTAGCACATAAGCGTCTAGCCCAAACGGGTAGTATGCCGCGGTGCTAAAATAATAATAATTATTATAAATGTAAATTCCTAACTCAAAGTAAATAAATCAACCCATTATCCTGTTGGTATTAATTCTCTTTAGATGCCACACGATAATATCAAAATATTGAAATGATCTACAGAGTTTACTTAATACTTGACTTTTTTTAAAAAAAACAGGATGATGCTCAATCAATTTAAAGTTCTGTGGAGAGGTATATAATAGATTTAGTGTATATAATAATATTGTTTACAGGATGAGATACAAATTTGAAGTTAGGTTCAATCATTTATTGAATCACATTGGCAAGCATCCACTGAGTGAGAATAAAGTCCATCTAGATACACTATGCATGATTATATAGTTTTTAGGAATTTATTATGTGTTCTGTCTTACAACAGGTCTATTCCTTTTAATGAATCAAATAGTTGAAGCTATCATTTATGCATTTTAGTGAGGATAACACAATTTAGATATCATGTTCTGAAAATTGAAAAATGACACCTGGACACGGGAATCCAACTCGGGACCTTCGGCTTAGTACGCCAATACGCTAACCACTGAGCTATCCAGGACAATTATAATATAATTGTTAAATGGCAGCTATAGGCCGATTACCGAGTCGCGGGTGGCTGCCTATAGGAAATTCTTAAGCCAACAAATATGTAAATGTGGTGGCATTACATTTAAATTACCCGATCTATCTTCATCTCTTGGCTAGTGCTGCTAGTGACCTTAATGGTAAGCTAAACGTCATTATTTTAAAACCACTAGATTTAAATTATCTTTAAAGTAGGCTAAAGACAATAGTTCTAACCAGTAACGTGCGAGGAATCTTCCTTCATGACGTCACGGGGGTGAAACATTGCGAGTGCTGGTCTTGGTGAAGACGTGACCGATTCACTCGAGTACTCGCTGTCAGTGTGTGCACATCTAGGCTCCGTACCATGGACCACTATAAAAGGTATGACTTTGTCTTTCGTATACACTTCTGGTTCGAAGGTTGTAGGTTATTATATTTGTGAATAGTGAAGAACAATTCAATAATTAGAGAAATAGTTAACCGTCTAATATGTTGATTAAATGCTGGTTTACCAACTTTATTGAACACATGGTTTAAATATTCTCTCTCGTGTTCTACTGGCCAGCTGAAGGTAGAGAGATCGGGGTTCGAATACCGGAGGGATGTATTGAGGACGTCTTGTCGTGAATTATTCACAATCTTTCTATACGCAAGTGAAGATATACTTCGTTTAATTTTAACCTTCCTTATCCATAACACATTAGTGTAATTGTTATATGTGTATAGCCCAAAAGTATATTTAGACGTGGTGCTAAAATAAAAAAATATAAAAAATATTTGTAAAGCTCATTTGGGATGTACGTAAATTTAGACGTGTTGGGAGGTAATTTCAAGAGAAAATTATATGTACTTTTTTACTGGCCCAATATTTGACAGGCTACAAAGTAAAGGCTACGCCAGACCCAGCTACTGGTTCGAGACTGGCTCCGAACCATTGAGCCCTCTAACGTTTGGTCAGTTGATAGAATGGGCCGCCGAGGAATACGCGGACAGAGAAGCGCTGGTCTCTGTCTATGAATATCTGCGATTGACATTTAAGGAAGCCAAAGAAAAGGTAACGTGAATGCTTGGGTGTAAAAACTTTCCGCTGAAAAAAATCTGCAAAGCTTTATATAAAAAAAACCTATTTTAAATACAGGAAAACCACTAATAATCAATATAAAGGGGGGGTGAACCTGTATTTGATTATCAGATTTTCAGATATTAAATTGATACCCCTCTGAAGAATTAAGAGGTAGAATATTATAAATTATATGACATATATAGTTATACAATTAGTTTTTTGTATATGTATGTACATGCGATGTTTAATTAAATGATTTTTAAATATAAAAACAGTTTATACACAACAAAACTAAATTTATCATTTCTTTAGAGAAGTTAGAAGTTTTCTTTTGACTCATTTTTTATTATTTGTGTATCTTATCAAATAAAGATTTTACTGATTTAAGACCTTTATTTGACTTTTCAGCTGTTGAAAAAAAAAATAGCGTGGCTAGCCGTTTTGGCTATGCTTGGATTCAGATGTTAGTAGAAATATGGGAGGTTTTAATTTACTCATCTTTACTTTCTCGCTATCTTACAGGTAGAGATCGTCAAAAAAATCGAACTAGAGATATTGATGAATCTCGATGTTTCATGACCATCCGAATCCGAAAAAGTTATTTTTGAATTTCGGTCTGTCTGTCTATCTGTTTGTACCTCCGACTAGAACCTTAGCTATTATACCGATCGGACTAAAACTTGGTATCTAGGGTTTACATAGGGTTGCCCCGAGGTACTGTTGGAAATGGATATCTAACCCTAAAATTAAGGGTAGTTTACTGAGGAGGAAAAAGATAAAAAGTCGACTTTATCAAAATTGGCTGAATCGATATTTATTAAATTTTATTTATGAACATCTATAAATATTCCAAACAAAATGGCTACTCTCAATATTTCGGCAAAATGACTTTAAGGGCTCCGGTGGGATGCGTATATTCTTATTATTTATCATATTTTAGTAACTCTTTGAGATATGAAATTATTTATCATTGAAAATATGTAGGTATATTTATAATACAAATCTTTTAATTAAAATACATATTTTATAATACCAATAGTTTTCAATATATCCTCAACTATATATAATTTTTAACTTTCCGGAAAATAAAGGTACATTATTGCGACCTTAAAAATAATCTAACCCAAATTGTTGATGGCTGTTGACGTCTAATTACTCCCCGAACCCTAAAAAGTGGTTTTTGCAAATCCGTTTTTCTGTGTGTCTCTTTAACACTAAAATTAAGAGTAGATTAATAAAAAGCAAAAAGAGAAAAAGAATGATTTTCTCAAAATCGGTTTCAACGATTTTGATTAAAATTCGTATCTAAGCGTTGATTAATATTATAAATAAAATTGATATTTCCATTTTTCTCTGAAAATGAATTTTAGGGTATTTTAAAGAAACGAATTTTTTGTATTTCCCCAAATATTTGAAATACTAAATAGCTTTTTGCAAAATTGTAGTACTATTAAAAATAAAAATAAACTTTTATTTGAAATATATTTTTATAAAACCAATATTTTCTGAGATATTGGCAAATATATTGATACAATTTTGCGAGATTTAGTTGTAAAGAGATACTACTTAAGTCTTAGCGCAATAATTCTCCAATGCCATTGAGTAATTAAACATAAGTAAGTTTTTCAAAAAGTTTGTTATTTTCCCTTTAATTTATTAGGATAAATGTTTGTACGATAATGATCTGTATATTTTATTTTATACTCATTTGTCAATTATGAAATGTTTTTACAACAATGATCTGTCTCTTTTATTTTATACTCATTAGTCAATAATGAAATGTTTGTACAATAATGATCCATCTTCTTCATTTTATACTCAATAATTAATTATGACCAATTTTATTGGTCAAAATTTATAAATGAGGATTTAAATAGCAATGCAATGACCTGAAGATGTGAAACACCTAATAAAATGTTAAAACTTTAACCGGAATTCGAAATTTTAGTATGAATTGTTGACCTTTGTGTACCCAAAATCGGTCATTTTTATTGGTACAAACCTATAAATGAGGACAATCTTTAAAAATAAAATTATGAAATATAAAACCGGGCCTCAATTTTTTTTACTTAAGTATAGTGCAATTTATGCTTGGGTTTGATAATACATATTATTTTGTTTCACATATAAAACGATCTTTGGGTAAATATCTCCTTTTTGAACAATAGAGTGAGAAAGTCCGTGCGGGGTTCCGTACTATTTATTTTATTTAGCAATAGTTAGTAATATGAATAAAAATCTATGTGATAAAAACTAAATTTTGATTTGTAATCATAATAAATTACCCTCACACTCAATTACGTATACTGAGATAAAATATTGGAATTCAGAGTAGGCCATATCAATCCAACTATCAAGTTTTTATGGCCAAAATTCTAAAAGAAAACCAACTAAATAGTTTATGCATGACTGACATTTCAAAGAACGTCAGTAAAAACAGGTTCTTACAATCGCAAGGTACTGTATTCTTTAAATAGAAAAATGACACGTGGACACAGGAATTGAGCTCGGGACCTTTGGATTTGTGCGCCATCGCCCTTAACACCGAGCAATCCACGTGTGACCCCCTGCCCAAAATCATTCTTCGCTCATATTTTAAGGCAGAGACTATGATGGATGTGTGGAAATCGTCAGCTACATAAAATGAGCAATCATTAAAAATCGCGAGCTATCAGATAAGGTTAGAGGCGGCTTCTATGATTGTTTGTGATCTTAATTGCTTTTCCATATGTATCTGACGATATACACATGTCCGTCACAGAATTTGCCTTAAAATATGAGTGAAGACGAGTGAAGAAGACTCTGGACAAGGGACGACTACTGGATAGCTGTGTGGTAAGATAATTTGCGTTCTGAGTCAAAGGTCTTGGTTTGACTCCCGTGTCCAGGTGTCATTTTTAAATTTAAATAATATGATATTTAGATGAGGCTATAACCGTAATTATCTTATATATNTATATATATATATAATCAAAAGCCCTGACTGACTCATTCACTTATCAGTAATTCTCAAACTTCCCATGAAGCTAGAGGGCAGAAATTGGGCACAGGTGTTCCTTATAAACTAATTAGGACAAGTAAAGATGTTTTTGTGGTTAAGGGGGTGAAATCGGGGGTAGCTACCCTAATCAACAAAATTGCTTAATAAAGGCTTCTTAAGCGTTCAAAGGGTAATAATCCGATAGGTTTGTTCTAATAATGCTTTCGAAAAAATATAGAAGTTATTTTTATCCCCGTAGATGCTTTTAAAGGATAGAAAAAAAATGTATACAGACAATTAATTAAAATATGTAATTTACGTTTTAATATGCAACTCCAATAGATGGTAGATGTTTGTAGTCTATATTTTGCTAAATCTTGTGATGTTTGTATTGTCTGTGTGAGTGAGATGGCCCGGCCCGGGGTGGTGTGTGGTCGTGGGGAGTGGTTAGCAGGGAGGAGGGAGACTTGTCCAGCCGAGGTCAGTTGATAACGCCCCAGGAAGTCGGCAAGGGGGCCTGCCAAAAATAAAACTCCCCATGAGAAATGATAAATAGTCACCTCCTTGCGATGTTTCTCGGGTAGCGCTAAGAACCATGCCATTAAGCTTCAAACAAAGGTTCCTCGTTTTCATCCGAAAATAAATAATAAAACAATAATCCGTGTTAAGAACGGGCATTCATCCAGTAAATATAATGTTGTTGCTAATTAATCCAGCAAGGTATTGTGTTCGACAGGCTGATCATCTCGCCGCAGGTTTCCTGGCCCTGGGTTTGAATCCTGGAAACGTGATAGCTGTGTGGGGATTCAACTCTACCAACTTCTACCTGATAATCCTAGCTGCAGCCAGAGCAGGTCTTATCCTGGTAAACTTGCACAATACATCTGAAGCGATGACACTTTGTCTGATTGTCTTTTGTATCAAATTTTCAACCATGTTAGTCGTTATAGAATAACAATTCTTGGAGTTTAACTGAAATAAAGTCTCTTCGGTGGCCGCATAGTCTAACGCGTTACTCTTGCAGTAGACTAGACGGCCGATGACTGGGAGATCAAGGTTCGAGTCTCTGTAGGGTGTACTGAGGGTGGTTTTTACCAACCTGCTTTTACACTCTCCTGCCATGCAAATACGGATACAATTTATATAAATATAACCAACTTAACACTTAAAACCATTAGCGTAACTAGTATATAATTATATAAACCAAACGAATAATAATAAAAAACTTTTAAAAACTTTTAAAAATATATAAAATTATGTTTTTATAATGAGGCATAAGTTCTTAGTTGAGTAATTACTTGAGATGGTGTGGGTGTAAGAGTATGTGTGAGGGCGAGGATTGGTTGTGGGGGTTCAGGGGTATGTTGATAAGTTCAAATTGGCCTGGGACTAAAAATATGACAGTCCTTAACATATATATTCATAAATACCACTGAAATTACGTTTCAGGGTAAGGTAAGTTGAAGTATTGCTGTTTTTATTTTTATTTATTAAAGGTATTTAAATTAAGCTTTCTGAACCGAATGATTATATCAGCGCACGAGAATTTCTATGAGCGAGCGCAAAAGGACCTACTAATTTTGTCAGGAAAGGTATTTTCACATACCTTCCAGGGTTCTTTTACATCCCACAATCGACGTGGGTCCGACGACTTTACTTCTCATCTCAAAGAAGTTATGATGCGGATTTTTATCAATCAACAAAAATCAAATGACCTCAGCTCTGTTTGAACCCATGAACATCGAGTGTTGAGATGAGCACTTTGCCACAAGATCACCAAGGTCAACTTTTCTTTTATTGTCGTTATTAGTAGTAGTAAATTTACCCAAAATATCATTTCAGCTTCACTATAGATAATAATAATAATTATAATTATTATTATTATTAGGACCGCGTCTTACTACCCGTTCGGGCTAATGTGTAATGGTAGGGTGATTGTGGGATGAAATGGAGGACCTACAGTTTAAAGTAGGATCCAAACCACGGTGGAGGCCTGACATTCCCCACATTCACAAGTTATGATTAATACACATCTTGTCAGAGGTGAAGGAAAGGTTTGGTAATCAGATAAATCTATGCCGGGACCGAGGAGTGAACCCCGGACTCCAGCATAGAGGTCCGACACCCTACCCCTGGACCACCAGGTCACCCATTATAGATAATTAAGTCACTATTCAGTTCACTTTTGAAACATGAGTTTATACTTTCTATTGACATGATCAAAAATGCTTCTAAATTGTTAGACAATATCTGGGAGTATATTTACAAATTGTTTAAATCTATTAAATGATTCTTCACCCACAACTTGTGTGGCTTAAGAAATTACTAAAAACAACGCCAAGAAACAAATATTCTGCAATTAATGTTATTGTAAATCCTTACAGTCTATATGCTATGGGCACTCTCAGACGTACTCATTGGAATATTTGATAACCATTAAATTTATACAAACATTTAGAATGGATTGGACAACTTTGGTTTTTTAAATCATTTGAGGCAGCCCATATTATACTGGCCCACAAGGGGTATCTCCCGGTCTTTTGGAGACGCAGTCCAACCCTGAGAGGGCTACAAATGGTTTTAACTGTACAAATAGTATGGTTTAATTAATATGAATACACTAGAACATTGTTAATCCGAAATTATTGCGAATGAAACTTGTTCGGATAAGCAAAAGTTCGGATAAACCGGAAGAATATGAGGATACAGTATCTTCACGAGTTTTAAATTACAGTCGAATGAGTTTAATCAAATTTTAATGTATTCAACTGATATAAATATATCGTAATTATTTTTAGTTACAGGAAAACATATTGTGTTGACTACAACATGTAGGCTAAATATTAGGCATATCATCAGTTATCACTGTTTCTCTATAAACTTTGAGCCTGCTCACCAATAAATTAAATTTTATTTGAATTACATTTTTAAACGTTTTACGAAAAGTATGTTTGGATTATTTGGAATTTGGGTTAGGTCTAACGGTGTTTTATTATATATATATATTTAACACAAGTCTTGACATTGATTAGAGGCATCACCAACTCTTGATTACTAAAGAATGTATATCAAACACAATTTAACATTCAGTTAAGAAACTAAAAAACTATTTCGTATTGAACGAATAGTACTATTAGTAATATTAATTCAATGAATTGCTCAAAACATGAGTTTTCAGATTTTTTGACAATTCACTGTTTCTTTAAAGGAACTAGAGCGTATATATCGTTTCAGAAGATTATTGTGATTGAGGTGGAAGTCCCGCTCCCCCCCCCCTCCTCAGAATCCCTCGTTAACAACACCCTTTACATTAATTAAAGGCTAAGGTAGACCCGTCGTACCAAGCGCCGGAGCTACGTCACTGCCTCAACCAGGTGGGAGCCAAGTTGTTGATAGCGGCGGAGACTGACATCACGCAGAACTACTACCAGACAATCCACAGCCTGGCTCCGGAGCTGGACCACTGCGCGGCCGGACAACTGCGCAGTGAGCAGTTGCCCGAACTCCGCACGGTCGTCATGACGAGGGATCTGACACAACCGTGAGTCATGCTATTAGTTCTCTTTCTCAAAATCCCAACTTAAATTCATTTTTGCACTGGCTTTGATGGTTGAACGATTTAAGACAGGGATCAGCCATCTTTTTTGGCCCCGAGTGTACCGAGGCTGATGTTTAATCTTAGCTTATTTGAAACTCTGTCTACCCACAAATGCAAGTATACTTCTTCCAAATTCAACCTACCTCCCCCTTACCATAATAGCGAAACAAAATTGCATATGATACAATCTAAATGAAAACGTGCTAAAAAAAAGTAAGTAAAAAATCAAAACCTGGACACAGGAGTAAATATCACGTGCAGTGATAGGGAATCGAACACAAAGCAAATAGATCCTTGGTTTGATTCCTGTGTTCAGGCTTTAATTGCTCACTTAATTGAATTTGACTCCTACTGTCATGAATGATCCTCTTGAAAAGCATCAAGTATCCTTCTGTGTTATGCCAGGATTTTTTTTTTGTTGCGTGGCGGTGATGAGTCACCGTGGCTGTATTTGTTGATAGACGTTGCTTTTGTGACACAAATGAGTTAATTATGATTTCAACTGTTTATGATTACAGAGGTGCATATCGTTTGAACGAAATAATTAGCTTGGCTACCACGGAAGGCATTGCAAATGTTCAAGAGATACAGAGCTCTATTCAGCCGGATGATGGGATAACGATCCATTATACTTCGGTAACCTATTTCTTCTGAAGTTTAGCGATTTATTACTTATAAAACATCTAGAACCTAGTTAGAACCTTTGATCTGTTATCTAGCTCTCGTCTCTGAACCTCAAATTCATACTAACTTTGCTACTATGCATCTAAATCTTAAGGTAGGCGTGTAAGGAACTTGAGAGAAAAGTCAGAATTTTTGCAAACTTTTTTATAGTTTTTTTTAATATATAAAATATTGCTTCAGTAGAGATATAATAGGCAATTTTCTTCACACGGTGATATTAACAGTTGTTGAATATCTGTCGTGAGCATAGCGGCATTAGATGAGAAAATTATTAAATGAAGAGGAAACATTATCACTAAATTCAAGGAAATCCTCGACAGATATTCAACAAGTTCGGTTGATATCACCATGTGAAGAAAATTAAACTATAAGTTTCTACTCGATAAATATTCCACCTATTCTGTCCGACCAAAAATATGTTTTGCTATATAAACTGAAAAAAACAAACTAACTTTATTCGAAACCCATACACTCCTACCTTAAACCTATATCATATTATTATTATTATTATTATTATTATTATTATTATTATTATTAGCACCGCGTCTTACTACCCGTTCGGGTTGTACGCGTATACGCTAATGTGTAATGGTGGGGTGATTGTGAGATGAAATGGATGACCCACAGTTTAACGTGGGATCCGAACCACGGTGGAGACCTGGCGTTCCACATATTCACAAGCTTGTCAGACGGGATGGAAATGTTTGGCAACCAGATAAATCTGTGCTGGGATAGTATTAATAAATAGGGTATACACACACCAAACGTGAAAACTGAAGGTATTACCAGTAAGTTCATGTGTAAGTGACCACAAATACATTCATTTGAACTAGTTAAAAAATGACACCTAGAACCGGGGATTAAACCCTGCAACTTTGACTTAGCAGTGATATAATGTATTTCTGCAGAATATGAATGTTTAACTGTTCAAATTATCGACGTAGTAGCGAATAGTATTGAAGGAATATTCATAAATGATGAAGATGGTGTAAATTTATTCAATGCTATGATTAGGTCCATCTTTATGAATCCATCCGCCTAGTGCGATGGCATAACTTGATGCTCCACCCCATATTTTAATTAAAACTTAAAAAATATTTGAAGATAATTTTGTTAAGTAGACTTCAAAATGTCTAATCAATGACCATTCATTTTAAATAATATCGTTAATAACGATTAATACATATATTACTAATTATGCTGATGGTAAATGGGGGATGAATAAGGATGAATTTAGATAAAGTGTACCAACACTTGCGCAGAGGGAAAGTGGAAAACCAGCCTCAGTACACATGACCAGAATCCGAAACTTAATCGGCAGTCTAGTCTAACATGAGAGTAATGCCTTAGACTCTACGGCCACCGAAGCAGGTCAGATGATTCATAAATTAATGAAAGAATAATCATAATATCCCAATTAAAAATTGTTGGAGCAATACATTTCCGTACAAATAAAACAAGGAATAAAAACACTTATCTGTGTAACACTGTTTAAAATCAACTTACTGTAAGTCTCACACGGAAACAAGTGTACATTCTCAGCTACTCAGCTGTGACCAGTGTTGACAACTCGTCAGTATGGAATTATAACTTACCAAGTGTTGAAAATTATGTTATTTTAGAGGTTTTCAAGAAAGGTTCTGACAGGGAAGGAATAATTTTTTTAACGAATTAATTTAATTCTTTTTCCAGTTTTCTAAATTGTTAGTACCTCACCTCTCCTACCCCCCTCCACCCCGCAAAAAAACCCCAACTTACCCCCTCGTTCAAATGCACGTATCCTACCTTCGGTAGAGCCCTGGATGATGTATTATTTTTTAAAGTACCCAAGATGGTGGAATCCCAAAATAAACACTCGTATGATTCGCTTCTGTGGCCGCGTGGTCTAGCGTTATTCTCGCAGTAGACTAAATCGCCGATGAGGGAGAGACTGGGGTTCAAATCTCAGTCGGGTGTAATTAGAGTGGTTTTCCTAAATGGGTTTCCTCTATACCTTCAGGCAAATGAAAGTATACTTCCTCTAAATATATTATTATCATTATTAGCACCGCGTCTTACTACCCGTTCGGGTTGTACGCACTTACGCTAATGTGTAATGGTAGGGTGATTGTGAGATGAAATGGAGGACCTACAGTTTAACGTGGGATCCGAACCACGGTAGGAGGACTGTCATTCCCCACATTCACAAGATATCTTGTCAGAGGTGAAGGAAGGGTTTGGTAATCAGATAAATCTTTGCTGCGACCGAGGATTGAACCCCGGCCGCCAGCACAGAAGTCTGCCACCTTACCCCTAGACCGCCAGGTCACCCTCTAAATATAGCCTTTCTAATCAGTAAACCATTAGTGTAATTAGTACATAAGCGTATAGCCTGAAATTGTGGTAAGACGCTGTGCTAAAAAAAAACACTCGTATGTATATATGATAACAATTATGTGCTCACTAAAAAAAAAGTTTTGTAAATAATCTTATTTTTATAAAATTTCATCATGTAGGGCCTAAATTAGACCCAAAATTAGTTGATTAAAATATTAGACTAGCTTATAGACCTTTTCAAGTGCCCTTATAAGGATATGTCTCTTTATATTGATTTTTTAGGGAACCACTGGTTCACAGAAAGCTGCCCTTCACAGTCATTGTAACGTTGTCAACGGGTCTTACACCTTCTGTGGTAGGCAAGGATTGAACAAGGTATAAAAAGGGATTTTATCTATATTCTGTGATTTAATAAAAAAGTGTTTAGTTTATGTAATTTAAAAAATTCTGTGGGCATGTGTTGGTATTTGGTAAAAGTATATTCACAGGTTTTGGTTTGCACACAATATGCATTAAAGCTATTTAAAAATGTACTTAAGATCTTTTCGATCTCCCAAACTTCGTTAATCATGTACAATTAATTGTAATAGTGTAAGCTATTTTCATTTCTTTATTTTTAATTTAGCTTAGTGAGATTAAGAATACAATTTTTAAAAAAATATGTTTCAGTTATGCACACTTAACTAATTTTGTCTCCTCAAAAATACTTTTATTATGTCGAATTAAATGTTTATATCGCCATTAAAAAAACAAAAAATTTCGAAAATTAGTCACTAGTAAACTAACCTAAATTTATTTTATTTGAGAAAAATTAAATGTATTCTTATTAAATATGTAAAATATTCACTATATTAATTTATTTTGAACAAAATTGGATGGACGGACAAAAACAATTATAAGCTCTAACTTTTTTTTAAATAAGGGGACTAAAATATCATCAACCTTTATCAAAATCTTAAGAGCGAGAACTGTTCATGATTACAATATTTCCTCTATATGTGGGGAAAGTCAAAACCTCCGGAACATCCCTTTAATTTTTTCTCAAACATTTTACCTTCAAAAATATTTTAGAGAAAGGTGTCATATCTCATTAAGTGCCCAAAGAGCTTCATTTTCCTCTTTCGTATTGTCTTAAGTAAGATCGTATTCTCGTTTATTCCTTTTAGAATTGGTTCTTTACTCTTACTCTTTGATCAGCTTATTTTTGTTAGCCTCTTACAAAACCAAATTTGTTTGGCTTCAAGTCTGGTTCTTTCCATTTTCTCTAAGGTCCATGCTTCGTATCCATATGTCAGCTCACTCGAAAACTTTCCAATAACTATCGCTCATTGTGTGTTGGCTGACATTGTGTTCATCTGGAAGTCTCACAGGTTGTGTGTCCAGATACAGTGTTGCCACATTGGTACTGGTATTGGTGTATAAGCTAACATTGTGTTCATATGGCAGTCCCACAGGTTGTGTGTCCAGATGCAGTGTTGCCCCATTGGTACCGGTATTGGTGTATAGGCTAACATTGTGTTCATCTGGCAGTCTCACAGGTTGTGTGTCATGATACAGTGTTGCCACATTGGTACCAGTATTGGTGTATAGGCTAAAATTGTGTTCATATGGCACTCCCACAGGTTGTGTGTCCAGATGCATTGTTGCCACATTGGTACCGGTATTGCTGTATAGACTGATATTGAGTTCATCTGGCAGTCCCACAGGTTGTGTGTCCTGGTGCAGTGTTGCCACATTAGTATCCGTATTGGTGTATAGGCTAACATTGTGTTCATCTGGAAGTCTCACAAGCTGTGTGTCCTGATGCAGTGTTGCCACATTAGTATCAGTATTGGTCTATAGGCTAAAATTGTGTTCATATGGCAGTCCCACAGGTTGTGTATCTAGATGCAGTGTTGCCACATTGGTACCGGTATTTGTGTATAGGCTGACATTGTGTTCATCTGTCAGTCCCACAGGTTGCGTGTCCAGATGCAGTGTTGCCACATTGGTACCGGTATTGGTGTATAGGCTGACATTGTGTTCATCTGGCAGTCTCACAGGTTGTGTGTTCTGATGCAGTGTTGCCACATTGGTACCGGTATTGGTGTATAGGCTGACATTGTGTTCATCTGGCAGACCCACAGGTTGTGTGTTCTGATGCAGTGTTGCCACATTGGTACCGGTATTGGTGTATAGACTGACATTGTGTTCATATGGCAGTCCCACAGGTTGTGTGTCCTTATGCAGTGTTGCCACATTGGTACCGGTATTGGTGTATATACTGACATTGTGTTCATCTGGCAGTCTCACAGGTTGTGGTCCTGATGCAGTGTTGCCAAATTGGTATCAGTATTGGTGTATAGGCTGATATTGTGTTCATCTGGCAGTCCCACAGGTTGTGTGTCCAGATGCAGTGTTGCCAACATTGGTACTGGTATTGGTGCAGTGGTAGCCAGTCTTCACCTTGGCTTTACAGTAGTGTTCCCGTCTCCAAGATTTGACCCAAACAGTTCAATCAAGGCCATCCTTCAAGAAAGGTTCGTTAACTCTCTTATAAATATAATTAAAATAATTATTATTTTATACTTTACACATTTTTTGTATTATCTAGAAGAAAAAATAGTTAATATTAAAGTATTATAACTATAACAATAAGTGTAGGCTTTTACAAATAAGTTTGAACTTTAAATACACCCGCTTCGGTGGCTGTATGGTCTAAGGCGCCACTCTTGCAGTAGACTAGACCGCCAATGACGGGGAGGTCGAAGTTTGAATCTCGGTTGGGTGTACCGAGGGTGGGTTTTAGTAAATGGCATACCACTCTCTCTCTCCACGTAAATGCAGGTGTACTGCCTATAAATATATCCTTCTTAATCCCTAAAACAACTAATGTAATTAGTACATAAGCGTATAAACCGAACGGGTAGTAAGACGCTGTGCTAGAAAAACATCATGAAAGATCTAGTATTACATTAGCATAACTACAGTGGCCCCATGGCTTCTTTGGTGCTGACTGACAGCTCACAGCTGACTTCTGATAGTCAACATTTAGGTATATACCTGTATTTCCACTGTCATAAATGACAGCTGATAAACACATGTTTTGCATATGATTTGGTTCAGCGTAGGGATACATCAGTTGGTCTGGTAGCTTTTCAAAGCCGTCAGCTTTCAGCTGTGAGCTGTCAGTCAGTACCAAAGATGCTATGAGGCTATTGTAGCTCTCAAATTGTAAGACCAGACATAAACTAAAATCTGTATAGATTATAAGTAATATATATATATATAAAATATATTGTATCTCTTTATAATGATGTGGAAATATAAAAACTGTACTAAATTAAATTAAATTATGATTTAATGAAAGAAACCCAATTTGTATTATATATGAAGGTATAGTGTGAGGATCAAAAGAAAGTGGTGGGCCATGTTAGACGTGGCTAAATGTTGTAGATGAATGTGTGGAAAAGAGAAACATTAAAACTGTTAGGAATAAAAGAGCATGTATGACTCGGTGTATAGCAGTAGTTGAAACTAAGGGAGAATTCAAGGATAGGGAGGTGTGGAGAAAGTTAGCGAGGATGGATTACGTACGTAGTTGTTGTTTTTTTGAGATAAATGCACATTTTCTTGCCTACCCCAGAAGGGAAAGGCGTGATCAGGCAGGCAGGTAGGTATGTACAGTCCAAAGATGTTTATGAAAATGTGTCAACATAACTTCATTTTCAGGTGTACAGCATTATTTGGAACTCCTACCATGTATATAGACCTGATAACTACCGTGAAAGAACAAGGAGTTACAATAAATGACCTTGAACTTGGGTTAATTGGAGGATCAATGATACCGGAATATCTCGCTCGAAAAGCCACAGAGATTCTACATCTTAAAAGATTTTGTGTGAGTAGCTTGAAAATATATCTCATCAAGAACTGTTTCCAGCCTGTGGCCTGGTCCATTTAGTAAAATTCCTCCACCTTCCTCTCGCTTGCACACTATCTGCTATTTATTTAATATCTTCCTTGTAGTCTCTTTCGTAGATACTTTATATTAATTAATTTTCTTGTAATACTCTCCCCTTCCATTACGTGAACCTACTGTACCATATCATCTTTACTTCCTCTAATAGCTCACCTACATACTGTACCATCTCATCTTTACTTCCTCTAATAGCTCACCTACATACTGTAACCATCTCATCTTTACTTCCTCTAATAGCTCACCTACTTCCTGTATCATCTCATCTTTACTTACTCTAATAGCTCACCTACATACTGTACCATCTCATCTTTACTTCCTTTAATAGTTCACCTACATACTGTACCATCTCATCTTTACTTCCTCTAATAGCTCACCTACATACTGTACCATCTCATCTTTACTTCCTTTAATAGCTCACCTACATACTGTACCATCTCATCTTTACTTCCTCTAATAGCTCACCTACATACTGTACCATCTCATCTTTACTTCCTCTAATAGCTCACCTACTTCCTGTATCATCTCATCTTTACTTCCCCTAATAGCTCATCTACTTCCTGTACCCTCACTCTTTCCCAGATAACTTTATTCCTAATCCTGTTTCTCCTGGGGACAGCTAACATATTCCTCACAAACTTTATTCCCATGGCCTCCGCGTTCCTTTTCTCTCTCACATCCAATGCCCAAGTTTCCGCTGCATGTGTGACAATGGGTATGAAGTTAGTATGCTCCATACAACACCTTTTTACACTTCACAGACACTTCTCTTCTCCATAGCAGGTCTCTTACACGCCTGTAGACCAATTTCCCCAGATATTCTCGTATCACCAAAATGAGAAAGGAATAAAAATATATCCAAATAATTCTGTAAGGATTTCAATATTCATTTGGAAACTGTGGGACTTGAGAAAGCTCAAAGGATGGTGGCAAATGGCTAATTTTAAATATTATATTAATATCAGGAACGGGGCTGAAAAGTAAAAGTTTACCTCTATCTGGAAATCAATTGTCTAAGAAACTCGTCTAAGTTCACCTCTTTAGAAATTCATGATGTCAGCACCACACTTATATACATCTGGATTTGAACCCAAGAATGTAAGTACCTTCTGCCCTTTACTTGAGACCTTTGCAAGGAGCAATTTTAGTATATTTATAAATGCTTCTACTTTCACTAATGTTTTTATTTAAAAAAGATAATTATTTCACAGTTTGATAGAAAGAATTTTAAGTGCCATTTTAAGGAAAACTTATTTGCGTGTTTGGACTCATGAAACAATTATTATTAATCTACTATTTTGTAATTTCAAGTAGAACAATTCGTTAATCTGTTTCGGTCTAAAATTATTTTATTGAAAACAATTAGATTGACAACTTAGAGATTATTTTCAAAATAGTTTAGTATGATCATTTTAGTGGTTTGGTTTAAAACACAATTTAAATGGGGGTTCGTTATCATAATTACACATTCGATTACGAAACAATTGTATGCAATTTAATTTAAAACTACAATATTTTAATTATAATTAGAAATATATTAATTTTAAAGTAACCGGTGCATTAGATTAACTCTAATGGTGGGTGTAGATTCAGGGTATTTTAAAACCAAAATGTAATGAAATTAATTATAACAAATATATGTTTAAATTGTTGCAGCCCGGTTATGGTATGACGGAAGGACTAGGTTTTTTCGCCTCCGTTCCAGAAGATTCCATGGAACTAACGTTTACAACCGTAGGAAAGGCAGTGCCATATTCAGAGGTACAAACAAATAGTTACAAAATAACCACCTCAGTGGTCGCATGGTCTAAGGCACAGCTCTCGCAGTAGACTAGACTGCCAATGACGGGAAAATTGACGTTCGAATCTCGGTTGGGTGTACTGATAGAGGAGTGGGGGGTTATTCAGAATTGTTTCCACTCTCTCTCTCCACACAATGTAGGTACAAATAAACAACTATTTTCTTTAATGAATGAAAGAAACATAGTTCTTATAAAATAAAATAAATATTACCAAGTTATAAAATGTATTTTTATAGTTTTATTCGAATAATTGAAAGGTGTGAAATAATATAAATTATTTTAGAATGCAGAATTTTTGTTTATTATTTTTAATAAACTCAACAAAACCAAATACAATTAATGAATTTCTGTGCTATTCAGGTTAGGTATTATATTTTAAATAAATGGCCCGGAACTCCGCATGGACTTTCTCGCTCGCGAACCCGAGATAAAATTGCGCTATACACAAGTAAAAACATTTTTTGACTTCTGGTTTTAAATTTTATTATTTTATTTTTAAATAATTAACGTCTTCAATTGTATATTTGGACCGATAAAAAATATCAATATTTGGTCTCCAAGGGTCAACACTTTGGATTAAAATATAGACGTCCGGTTAAAATTTTCGTCATTTTACTAGGGGATGCACGTCATATGGTTATCGCATTGCTATTAAATTTCTCTTTTATAAGCTTTGAACCATAAAATAGGAAATTATTATTGAGTATTGAGTTTAAAATGAGAGCGATAGAATCGTTATGGCCGATTTTGATAAAATTGAATTTTTCTCTTTTCATCCTTTAGAAAACTGCTATTAATTTTAGGGCTAGACAGACACACAGACAGACGGCGTTGCAAAAACCCCTTTTTGGGGTTCGGCAGTTCATGAAAAGTCGTCATCCGTCAACATCTCAGGCTAGATTTTTTTGACGGTCGTAATACTTTACCTTAAAGTGCTGGCTAAGTTAAAAGAAATATATATTTGTATATAGCTCTTAAACTTTTGGTTTTATAAAAATATATTTCAAGTAAAATATGTTTATTGTAAATAGATTCACAGGTATGCAATGATAAGTAATATTAATATATCAAAGACTTACAGAGATAAAATTAAAAACTGTAATTTATTCATAAGACCGGAACCCTTAAAGTCATTTTGACGAAAAGTTGAGATTAGCCATTTTGTTCGGAGTATTTATAAATATTTTTGAACAAAATATAATCAAAATCATTAGAGCCGATTTTGAAGAAATTGACTTTTTTCCATTCAGTAAACTACCGTACCCTTAATTTTAGGGTTAGATGTCCAAATACAAAAACCCCTATGAATCCTATGAAAACCATAGATACCAGGTTTTAGCCAAATTGGCAAATTATTTAAGGAGTTTTGGAGGTATAGACAGATATATAGACGAAAATTCACAAACCACATTTTTGGATTCGGGGCGTCATGAAACGTCGAGATTCATCAAAATATCGAGTTCAATTTTTTTTGACAATCACAATACTTTCTCTACCTGTAAGATAGCGAGAAAGTAAAAACACTGATTTATGTTAAATTCAATTAGGTAAATAATATAATAAGTTAATATTTCCACAAAAGACAGTCCTAAATATAAAATTTATTATTATTATTATTATTATTATATTAGCTCAACCTAAGATAAATTCATAATTGAACGTTTAAGAATCAACAGACCATATTATTTTCTACACATTTTATTTAACATCAAACTTGATGTTTCAACTCTATTTAAAATTAAGCTAATCCGATATTGCAAGTATAGTTTTTGTCTTCAGCTCAAAGTGGTCGATAAGGAAGGCAAGATGGTCCCCATGGGAAGTCCCGGTGAACTTTGGGTTCGAGGCTACATCGTCATGCTGGGCTACTGGGGGGACGAGGCTAAGACAAGAGAAACAATCACAGCCGAAGGTTGGCTTAAAACTGGGTGAGATAATGTCTTCGTTCTATCACACAGGCTAAGACTGGGTGAGATAATGTCTCCATTCTTGATCACAGGCTAAGACTGGGTGAGATAATGTCTCCATTATAGATCACAGGCTAAGACTGGGTAAGATAATGTCTCCATTCTAGATCACAGGCTAAGACTGGGTGAGATAATGTCTCCATTCTAGATCACAGGCTAAGACTGGGTGAGATAATGTCTCCATTCTAGATCACAGGCTAGGACTGGGTGAGATAATGTCTCCATTCTAGATCACAGGCTAAGACTGGGTGAGATAATGTCTCCATTCTAGATCACAGGCTAAAGACTGGGTGAGATAATGTATCCATTCTAGATCACGGCTAAGACTGGGTGAGATAATGTCTCCATTATAGATCACAGGCTAAAACTGGGTGAGATAATGTATCAGTGTGTGAGTGAAATATTAGCTAGAAGAACGATACTTTGGCAAGTATATGTTTTTGTAGTATTTGGGAAAATTGCTAATACAATACTGTCCACCTATTATATAGTAACTGTTTTATAAGTAGCTACAGTTTCTAGCACTGATGTGTGTGCCTCTGCGTATAAATGATTCAACCATCAACCCTTATGTCTAGAGTCCTCCAAGTTTGAATCTTGTTCTGGCTTCTTATGTGGCGAGTATTGCACAAATCTGTATAATAAAAAAAGGTGGAATTATTCTAGACCGGTTTGGTGAAGTAACCACAGGACAGATCAATTTGCCACACATATTAACATAACTTTATTTGTAATGACATATTGCATAGCCTGTGCCCTTTAGTGTAAAAATCAGTATTAAATGTTTTTTATTCCTATCGATATTCAACACAACTGGTACTTTCTAGAATAATAAGTATTTATTACTTTGTCACTGTGATACATATTAGCTTAGAATAGCACTGATACTTTGATTATTTTTAAAGTTCAATCAAATTTTATGTAGACCCAATACACACACAGTACTTGATGCTAACTAACAAGATTAATCGTGTGATAGGTTAATTTCTGTAATCAATATTATTCTCCTGTGGACAGGGTAACCGGGGTTCCAATCCCGGTCGGGTGTAGTAGATATGGGTTTCCCTAAATGGTTTTCCACTCTACCTCCACACAAACGCGAGTACACTTATTCTAAATTAAACCTTCCTCATCCCTAGCTCACTATCGTAATTTAATACATATGCGTATAACCTGAAGATGTATTTTATGATTTTGGTAGGAATAACAATATAAGTTAGTTACTAAAGTTACTAAAACAATTTTAATATATTCATACATAAAGACATGTGATCTGCAGACATCACTTTCGATAGATATTATCAATACCTATAAAATGACAATAGTTATATTGTAAAATGTTATCAATTTTGACCTAAAATAAATATGTTTGAATTTTATCTACCTTTATTCCAACCAAAATCAGGGTATAGTTAGACGGAGTGATATATATATATATATATATAATGTCAATACCATTTTTACGGTGATGAGGAAGAGGACCCGTGCATGCCCCGCAGTTGGGCATCAATTATTGCGATGCCGTATTTACATTCATACTTCCCAAGGTTGGTACAGTAGCCCCATGACATCTTTGGTGCTGACTGACAGCTTTGAAAAGTTACCAGACCAAATTATGTATCCCTACGCCTAACCAAACGATCTTCAAAAACATGTATTTAGCAGCTGTCACCTCTGACAGTCAAAATTTAGGTATGTACCTAAATGTTGACTGTCAGAAGTCAGTTGTGAGCTGTCAGTCAGCACCAAAGAAGACATAGGGCTACTGTATACCACTTGTCTTACTGCGCAATTACTATCATACGGCTATGTGATTAATACGATGATATGCCTAGCCCACTGTGGCATTTACTTATTAGTTATCTCTGTTGAAATGAGTAAATATCAATGTTTATATACGATTTATTTAATTAATTACACTTTTAGTATTTTAAATTCAACATTGAAGTGACATAGTTCTTAAAGCCAACTGACGTGGAGTGCCATAGCCAGAGTACGCGTTCGAATTACTCAGAAGCTGCTTCAGCACCCTTAATTATGACCTATTATTTGATTCTTGGACTCCTTGTCTTTAATTTTAAAACCAACCAATAGGAGAGTTCTTGGCAATCTTATGTTGTGAAGGCTATCTCCCTATTGGGTAAAAGGTGGCCGACATATCAACACTGTTTTAAATAGAACGGAATAAGTTTTCAAACAAAGAGAGGTTTGAAACTTAATATATTTGAATTTCCTTCTGAAAATGTCTTATGGACTTAAAACTCAGTAAAATAAATAGTAATTAATTAAAATGGTATTAATAATGAAGGTATAACATGAATTTAGAATCTCTTACTGAAAATAAAATAGTTCAATTTTCCCTGGTCCTCCATGGATGAAGTATTAACAAGAAAATTTACATAAAGATCTTTAAAGAAAGAAATACTTTATCCATGACTTTTCAAATATATTAGAGGGGCCCAAAACAGTATTATTTATATATATAAGCCGTGAGAATTATTTCCACAATCGTTTGGGAGATTCCGAATAATTGGATTAACATATTTAAAAAAATATCTGTTATTTCTGTCAGTGACCAGGTGATTTTACTAGATAGTGGGCATTGCAAAGTGGTCGGGAGACTCAAGGAGGCAATCATCAGGGGAGGTGACAACCTATTCCCTTCAGAAATTGAAGAGTTATTTTGCCAACACCCAGATGTCATTGACGTACAGGTAAGAATCCGAAGGGAGTCTTAATATATGCAGTATTTGCAACGCTATCAACGTGGTTTTCACTACATTCTCTATCTAAAAACATGTATTGTAAAATGTACCTCACACAGTTAACTATTATTGGAATTAATGTTGAGAACGTTAAATGCTTGTATGAGCACGCAACTGTCTTTCAGACGGTAGAATGTTCCCTCGGTCTCCCTCAAGGCCATATTACACTTAGTAGGCTGCAGCTATACGTTCTGACATTGTTCCGAAGAGCGGATGACTGTGTAATAATATTCCTAAATGATCTTTGCGCGTATCAGAAACCTGGCATCGCGAATATCAAACTAGTTTGATACTTTCTGATTGGACGACGGCTTTCTGCATTTCCAACTTCCGGAAGGTTGTACCGCGCATGCGTGAACCTAGTTGAGACAAAGATGCCAGTGGATCGCCATTTTTATCACCAGTTTTCTTCGGGTTTTGACACTGTTCACAGGTGGGTGCTTATATTTTCTAGTGTGTGGTCTTGTATTTCGGTACGTTATGACAGACATAAGAAACTACAGAAAACAGTTATTGAAAAAATATATTGAATTGTACCAAACAATGCCATGTAAGTGAAAAGTTAAAGGTGAACACCTGGATCATTTGAGTAAAGAGAAGACTTTGGAGGAGCTGGTGGCAAAATTTCAAGATATTGACAAAGACACAACAAGAGGATGAGTAGTTAAGAAGATGAAATCATTACGAACCTCCTGAAAAAAAAAAGAACAATAAAATAGCTCCCCCTCCAATGAGCTGCAATATGATCATTCGTCAGAAAAAAGCGTGTGTGTAATATGTTCTCCATACTTGTCAGCTCATGGCATTACAAAACTACGTCAGAAAACCGTGTGTGTTTAATAAGTACCCCAGATTTGTTAGCTCACATCGCTGAAAAACAGCGTCAGAAAGCAGAGTTGCAGCTTGATACGTGTAATGTGGCATTTGTGTGGGAAGTGATGGACAGTAATAAATATATGATATTCTTTCTTGGAAAACTTAGTTACTCACTAATTGGGCAGGAGGGCAAAGTGATTGAGGAGAAGCTAAACCACCTTCAGGAGGGCAATTATTAGTGAATAAGAACATTCTCGATTCCTTTGGATGAAATTTTAAGGTATCTGATGCACTTGAGATTAAGAACCAAGATATGAACAGGGTTATCTTAGGTCCTGTGTCACTAACTCATATTTCACAGTTTTAGTCTGATTTAACGGCCGAAGAGTTTGTGCCTACCCCATGAATCTATCTTTACGCACACGTTGGCACTATCTTTGCCAGCAGATAACGGCGGCTTGGTAGGTTTGGCTAAATTGCGAGTTGACGTTAGCGAAAATAGATTCATAATCTCTTAAGCATATTTGAGACATCTCAGAAGCATAGATTAGTAGTTTCTGAACCATATATGAGTAGTCCCTGAGCATAGATGAGTAGTTTCTGAAGCATAGATGAGTAGTTTCTGAACAATAGATGAATAGTTTCTGAAGCATAGATGAGTAGTTTCTGAACAATAGATGAGTAGTCCCTGAGCATAGATGAGTAGTTCCTGAACCATATATGAGTAGTCCCTGAGCATAGATGAGTAGTTTCTGAAGCATAGATGAGTAGTCCCTGAGCATATATGAGTAGTTTATGAATCATAGATGAGTAGTTACTGAAGCATAGATGAGTAGTGTATGAAGCATAGATGAGTAGTTTCTGAACAATAGATGAGTAGTTTCTGAAGCATAGATGAGTAGTTTCTTAATAATAGATGAGTAGTGTATGAAGCTTAGATGAGTAGTTTCTGAAGCATAGATGAGTAGTCCCTGAGCATATATGAGTATTCCCTGAGCATAGATGAGTAGTTTCTGAACAATAGATGAGTAGTTTCTGAAGCATAGATGAGTAGTTTCTTAACAATAGATGAGTAGTGTATGAAGCATAGATGAGTAGTTTCTGAAGCATAGATGAGTAGTCCCTGAGCATAGATGAGTAGTTTCTGAACAATAGATGAGTAGTGTATGAAACATAGATGAGTAGTTTCTGAAGCATAGATGAGTAGTTTCTGAACCATATATGAGTAGTCCCTGAGCATAGATGAGTAGTTCCCGAACCATAGATGAGTAGTTTCTGAAGCATAGATGAGTAGTCCCTGAGCATATATGAGTAGTCCCTGAGCATAGATGAGTAGTTTCTGAACAATATATGAGTAGTTTATGAAGCATAGATGAGTAGTTTCTGAACAATAGATGAGTAGTGTATGAAGCATAGATGAGTAGTTTCTGAAGCATAGATGAGTAGTTTCTGAACCATATATGAGTAGTCCCTGAGCATAGATGAGTAGTTTCTGAAGCATAGATGAGTAGTTCCCGAACCATAGATGTGTAGTTTCTGAAGCATAGTAGCTAAGTTGTGAACGCTTCAATAAACATCATCAAAATGTTTTCAATGTTTTTGTCGTGTTTGAAAGCATTCTGACAGGCGTTGAACGTGGACGAGGGAGGAGCAACGCTTACAGTATTTATATAAACAAATACACTGAAAATATGTAAGTGTTCGATAGTATTTTGTATATTTTCCAGGCTTTTGGAGTCCCTGACCCACGTTGGGGTGAGGAAATGTGTCTTTACATTCGACAAAGAGATGGAGCAAATCTCACTGAGGAGGCAATGAAGGCTTACTGCCAAGGAAAGGTAAGTAATAATAATAATAATAATAATATCAAACAAGATCCATTAAACTGGCAATACAATTATTACCATGACAGATACATTAATATTGTTTTTTATTAATCCAAATTATTAAAATCTTCTTCCTTCTTAAGCTCCTCTTTCCCTCAACCTTTCCTTCCATGACGTCATGCAGAAGACAGTTCCTCCTAAGGATGTGTCCGATTCAGTTTACTTTGTACCGAAGAATCACCTCCAAAATGGTCATCTTATCGCTTTTCTTAGAACTTCATTTGTCACCCTGTTTGTTCACCAGGTCTTCTAAAGTCTTCTCCAGCCCCACATTTGAAAGCTCCCCAAGTATTTCGAGAATACAGTCAATAAGCATTAAAAACTTTAAATAAAATTGTTATAAAATACCTTAAATTACTACTTAATCGTTTGGAACTAAACCAATTTTATATTTTATTTGCATACTTATTTTGTATTTGAAAATATTGTGATGTTTTTGGAGAATTTATCCATGATACAGAAAAACAATGTTATACTGAGTTCAGGTGTTGATATTTCGGTTTATGATGAACTCTTTATTAGTCTAAAATAAAAATAAAATTATTTGATATACATATATATGTATATATATTTATATATATGTATATATTTATATATATCACATAATTTTATTTTTATAAGTATTTACATAAAAGATAAAATTGGTTTAGATATATATATAATTTGTAGATTTGTAAAATTTCCTACCGCAATACAGTGTATAAAGTTAGTCTCGTTATGTTCTTTTTATGAATGCATGGATACTACTAGACACATGAATTAATTAATTTAATATTATACAAATATACTTTACTTCCATTACGGTCTCCAGCCTATGGGAGTTTTTATTTCAATAAATATATTTTCCACCACCAGCTTGCTAGACATCATTCAAATATACTATAGCGACCATGTCATTATTATTATTATTATTATTATTATTATTATTAAATATTTCTATTTGCAGGTGGCTGAATTTAGAATCCCGAGATATGTAAGGTTCTTAAATGACTTCCCCAAAAATACGACTGGCAAAATAGACAAGAAGAAACTGAAAGAACAATTTCTACAAGATAAAGAATTTAAAGAGTTTAACAAAAATTCTTTAAAAAAATGTATGGGTGATACAATTTAAAACTGTTGCTTATTGAGGTCATACTAATATATAATAACTAATTGGGCTTAAAAGGGAACAAAATTTCAAACTAAACATTGCCTGGGGAGAGTGGGGCAAGACGGGGCACTTAACAAAAAAAAAGCTGCATTGAATTAAAAAACCAATTGAATCTGAGAAATATGTCTTTATCAGTGCAATGTTATATAGTATTTATAAAATTGAGGTCAACATTATATTTTCAAAATGAAACCAAACACAAATTTTGTAGCTTATAAGTCAAAACACAGGTGGGTAAGATGGTATTGGTCTTTACATATGTCACAAAGATAAACAGCTTCAGCGTCTTCATCCTCCTCCCCTGCAAACAAACAATGAGCCCATTTCTGGCATTGCCACAACTTAATCCATCCTTCATTTGCATGTGAATATAAATATCTACAATAAAGGCATTCAGCATCAGAAGTCTCAGATGAAGATGAAGAATCAGATCTTTCACTTTTGAGTGGAGGACATTTGTTAGGATTATTTTAGTTCACTTTTTCACTTTTATGGTTTGGCTGGTCAACCTTTTTTTGTTTGGTAGTTGATGGTGCAAAGTCAAAACTCTTCTTAGAATTTTCTATCTTTTGTTGTTCTTTTTCAGCCTTAGCATTAAACTTACTTTGTAATTCAGTTTTATAAGGGGATTCAGTTATTACCATAGTTTTCCATGTTTTGAGGTTTTTGTTAATTCGGATCCCACTGAAACTGGATATTGGTACAATGTACTCAGGAGAACACGGCGGCTTTTTGACAAAACATTGAAAAGTTGAGAGTTAGGGTAACACACACAACAGTTTCGGGGCCTTGGTTGGCAGTAGGCTCAAGTTCTCTGTCTGTAGTTTCAGACGATGCAAAGCCGTGTTCACAAAAAACAGGTGGATTGAGTGGCCAAACACCTGTCTTACGGAAACAATTCATTTCAATTGTCATTGTCGCTGCTCTCGCGTAGGCGTTTACATAAAGTTTTTCTATTTGTAAATAAATAACGGCTTGACCAGGGTTTGACCAAAGCCAAGTAGCTACCTCTTGATCGTAAAAGACACTCAAAGTTTTCATGAAACTCACATCAAGGGGCTGTAAGTGGTGAGTATAATGTGGTGGAAAGAATAACATAATGACTCCATTGTCTCTCGCGTAGTCAATTAAAGCCATGTTTGTGTGTGTGTGTGTGTGTGTGAAGTGTCCGTCAAGAAGGAATAAAATTGATGAATCTCTACTTTCTCGACTCCATTCCACAAATTTCTTGAACCATAACACAAATATTTCCAACTGCATCCAACCACTTGAATGGTATTTAACCCATGCTCCTGGGTGGCAATTGTCCATAAGCTGATACTTTCCATGGACGCGAGGAAATACAAAAAGGGGAGGCATGTATGCTCCAGAAGCACTTAAACAAACTTCAATTATGACCGAATTGCCTCTCTCAGCAGATGTCAGTCAGCCAATTTGCTTTCTGCCTTCCAGTGAGAGTATTTAGATCTGTGCTTTGGGACAGTGACCAACCAGTCTCGTCACAATTGTACATCCTGTCTGGGGTTTGTTTGTTTTCGTCCCCAACTCGGGTCAAAATATCAAAAAAATTCCCAACATTCACTTTGCTAAAATCAACTGCTCTATCCACACTTATGGCTTTTGGTTTTATAAGTGTCAGTTGGGGGTGGCGAGATTTAAATCTACTTAGCCAATCTTTGCTAGCTATTTTTTTAATCTTTATTAAAGCTATTATGTTTCTTTAATTTTTCAGCCCAATGATACACTAAGAGACTGAGGTCATAAGAAGTTAGATCAAACAGCCTTTCTTCCATTTTTAAAAGTAGTCAACAAGAAGGTCCTCTTCTTCCAAAAAGTAAACAGTTTGAATAGGTCCCAAAGGTTGAACTAAAATTGGGTTTTGTTGATTATGATAAATATTTCCGGAAGCAGAAACTGGCAAAACTTCCCTATCCAGCGGGAGTTATTTGGCTTTGTTCACTTTTCTTTCAAGAGTGGACTTTAAATACTCTGGTTGCCATCTTATAGCTCATTTATCCACTAATAATGGAATTAATTACACCATTCATAGATTCTGATGACCATCTCCCCTGATCCGACGTCCTGTAATCGTGTCTCACCATCTCATTAAATTTGAAAAGAATAAAACAATTGTTGTAATATGAATGGGGCCCCTCCTAAAATGCTTCGCCTTGTCCCAATAACGCCACTTAGCGTGTTTACTGTCTGGCCTGGTTTAGGTTTTGAGTAAGATAAAATTCAACCACAGTAAAAACATCCTTATAAACTACCTATTTCACTAATACAAGAAGTATGTTCTGTAGAATACTATTTACCAAAACACGTTCAAATATGATCCAACAAAATAAGGTCATGGCGAAAATCACCAACTTTAGATTTAAACAACCACACACTGCAAACAACGCGAGCAAAATGGACGCCGTTTTCAACGTTGTTTCTTTATCTCTCACTACAACAAGTTTGCTAATTTCCCGCAAGATAGAAGCACCTCCTGAGCCGGGAGCTTCGGTACCACGTCTTACCCCACTACCTCATCTTGCCCCACTATCCCTTATGTGTTTATTCAGCGTGGCAATTTACAAGGGCAAAAAAAATTCCTATCCAATTTAATGAAGACCTATACAATGTTTGGTTATGTTCATAGATATGTTGGCTGTTACTTCCTTAAAGCCTTCAAACTTCTGAATGGATTTAATCTAGAAAGCTCTAAATAGTAGAGCTCTTCAAGTGAAAACATATTTTGGCTGGAAATACAAAAAAAAACCATGTTTTGTATTTGTATATATGTATATGTAACAAAGTACTGAGCTAAGTAGAAATATAGGGATAGTAAGTATTACTATGGCTTCTACATAATCACCAAAAAATGTTGAGATTGCTTGGTAAGATTCTATAAGATATAGCAAAGAGTATTGGTCACCAGACATAAATATTAAATTTAGGGTATTCAGTTAGAGTTATGTTTGAATAATCTTTAATTTGAACATGCATTTGATATTCTTTTTGAAACAAAATTAAATCCACAGAAATGCCATAAGTATGTGTTCCAAATATCAGTTCAAAAGGTTACAACAACACATTTAGCAAACTTTTTGATTTTTTTGAAATAGTAATCAGAATATAGATGCTCTTTTCCTTAGACATTTAAAGCATCAATAATAGTTTAAATTTTTAACACAAACCCATACACGATTCAACTAAACTTCTAATTTATTTTTAAAATTCCATTTTACTAGAACTATACAAGATAAACGATATTATTTAATAGCTAATATTATTTTTATTTATCTTGATATTAATGATTACCTACTAATGGGTTGTCTCTAGTGGTAAAATTGATATTAAATAACTTGTCAAATTTCTATGCACTTTTTAACACAATGCCATCTGAACTTTTCAAATAAAGCCTTTCTAACATCTTAATATATTCTAGACGTTTTTGAATGTGATTTGACTATTTAACCATTTAATATCAATAAAAAATATTAATGAATTAGTAATGATATATGTACCAATATTTATTTGAATAAAACGTAAGGAGTCACTAGTTTAATATTAAGAAATCTATTTTACAATTTAAAAGAATGATTCGACAAATACATTTTAATTCGATACTAAATGTATCGAAAAAAATTAATACAAAAATGTAATATTCAGATCAGCAAATCGTTGGTTGAATGAGGCGATTATGGACGGTAGTCTAAATCTTTATTTTATCGCCCATCTTGGAGCTCTAAGTAGAATTGTTTTATTAATATATAACATTTCACTTTATCACCATTGGCTGGTTGGTGATAATTAAAATCCAGCACGGTGCATTGATAATGATCTACAGTTGAGTTCTCCATCCTCTCTACAGGCAATTTATGATGCAGTAAGTATCACAATAATTATTTGTGTAATTTAAACAAGCCACCCCAACATCTGTTGTAGACGCCACAAAATCACACTCGAGCGCGCGTGCACACACACACACACACACGCAAAAACACAAACTAAAAATTAAATAAATTACGATAGGTCATAAAATAAATGGCACGGTGTATCGCACAGACTTTCTCTGTATTTTTATTTTAAAATAAACATTTAATAAAAAATCTTAATATTTGTGATCTAAATAATACAGATTGTTGCAGAAATACTCTACCAAATATCATAAATGAAATATACACGTTTATAGAAACATCGAGAAAAGAGGAACATCTGTGTCTACCAAAGAGCATAGCAATCAATTTCACAATTCAAAGAATTGAATAATTAATTATATATATATATATATATATGTATTGTTTATATGTGTACTAGGACTTACCCTCACGAAAATTAAGTATTAATAAATAACAATTAACTGTTAATACATTCAAACACAGTATCACTAAACCAAACCGAGAGACAATGTTCCATCAACTAAACTTTAACTTAACTGTCTGAGGGGGCCCGGCAAAATACTGAAACCCTTTTACCCCCACTCCCCCGCCCTTCAAGATTACCACTATAGGGTTAGCCAGTTAGGTCAGTGTTTAACAGGGCTGTCCAATCTACAACTTACAACTATAGCACATCTAAGTATTGTAAACGAGACAGATAATAAACCAGCGTCAAACTTTGAGTACCAGTTAGAAATAACGTGTAGTAGTTAATATGTTTAGTTTGTTTTTAAGATTCAATTCAAAAGTTTTTATTTTCAAATCCAACAACGACGATAATTTGACAGTCTATTATAATCTCACTCTACGACGTATCAAAAAGCGATAAATAGTTAATGGTATATTCTAAAAATAAATAAAAACGCAAGAAAATAATGATCCAAATAGCCCCTTAAAAAGTGATTCAAATAGCCCAGTGTTTAACAGGGCTGTCCAATCTACAACTTACAACTATAGCACATCTAAGTATTGTAAACGAGACAGATAATAAACCAGCGTCAAACTTTGAGTACCAGTTAGAAATAACGTGTAGTAGTTAATATGTTTAGTTTGTTTTTAAGATTCAATTCAAAAGTTTTTATTTTCAAATCCAACAACGACGATAATTTGACAGTCTATTATAATCTCACTCTACGACGTATCAAAAAGCGATAAATAGTTAATGGTATATTCTAAAAATAAATAAAAACGCAAGAAAATAATGATCCAAATAGCCCCTTAAAAAGTGATTCAAATAGCCCCTGAAGCAAACTATTTTTCAATATAAAATAACTCTGTTGTATTCCAATAGAATACACTCAAACTTCTTGGTGATGAGCCCAGAAGAATATGCTATAGGATAAAAAAAAATTACTTCGAAATCAACAACTATAAGAGGGTAAGACCTTACAACGCAAATTCAATTTGTTCATACCAATCTACAGCCAGTAGATCATTCAGTAAGCTAGAAGAACTAAACATAAAAAAATATGTGCAGAATAAATGCGCAGTAGCTTGAATACTTATTTTGATTCAAATAGCCCCTTGATCCAAATAGCCCCACCCTACCATATCGAAACCACTTTTGTGCTTTCAGGGGCTCATGAAACGTTAACATTTAAAAAAATCTCAAGTACGATTTTTTGTTTCGGTGATCACAATACTTCTTTCTCCGAGGGGTCGAGAGAAACTAATATTTACAGGAATATTTAGACAATGGAGAAGAATAAGTAAAAATTAACGATTAAATCTAATTATATATTTTTATTAGGTTAAAGAAAATTCTGGGCGCTGAAGGAGGAGGCAGAGGACAGGGCGCCATGGAGGTCTAAATTTCAAGGAAAAAAAGGAATAGACCTGTCGTAAGACAGAACACCTAATAATAGTAATAATAAGAAAGATATAAGCCTAAGACCCTCTAGCACTTAATGAAACTTCTTTGGCTCATCACGTCCCTTCGAAACAGACAAGTACATTCCAAGCGATCAAATTATTCATTTATAGAGTTAGAAACCTTAGCTCAGTGGGTCGCGTGTCTGTCTTCTGAGCTGAGGGTCCTGGGTTTGATTACTGGTAAGACCATAAATATTATCATTGGTTAAATGTGGGTCTCCTCCAATTCTAAGTGATAAATTAATGGATGGGGTCTGGATGTTATGTCAGTTATAGAATAGAGTTAACTAATACGTCGTGTGGTGATATTATCAGTTGGTTCAAAAACTGAACGTTAAATACCTCAAACAAATGGAAAAAAATATCCTGGAGGGATAATAAATAAAGTTCACCTTCATACAATTTCAAAGGTTGCTAGGCCTATAATTTATAGTTTGAATATTATAAATTATAAAATAATTAGTGTATAAATATATATATTTATATAGTTAATAAATTTATCATAAAACAAACTTTTTTTTTATATAAAATAAGATTGGGCGAGGCCATAAATATTCTATAAGTCTGCCCGAATAGTCGGAAATTTAAAAATTCAAAAGATAAATATAATATCAAATTTAGTTTATTATAACACAATAGAGCACACACATCAAAATCATCTATGTATATTTTAATTTACACACATACATACATGCATGCATACATGCATGCATACATACATACATACATACATACATACATACATATGTAGATACATACATATGTAGATACATACATATGTAGATACATACATATGTAGATACATACATACATATACATATAATACATACATACATATATACACACATATGCATACATACATACATACAAACATACATACATACATACATATTTTTAATGTGTGTTTCATTGTGTTTGAAGAAGCTAAAGTTGATATTTTATTCATCATTTTGAAGTTTTAAATTTGCGACCATTCTGGAAGACTTATAGAATATTTATGGCACTACCTGATCGTATTTTATAAAAGAACAAGTTAGTTTTACGGGAAATTTATTAATCAATGCCGATATCAAAGGTAAGTTTTTGAAAATATAGTATAGAAATATTATAGTGGATAAGTTTGACGGTACTTGTCAACGGATATGCATAAAAAGAAATTCCCTTTTCTACCTTAAATTTTTAACGTGTAGATTTTATTTTTGTCATTGAATTTGTACTGATAGGAAAAGTAGTATGTTGGCGATGTAAGATGATCACGTCAAGTAATGTCAGTTTTTAATAAAAGATTTTAGTAACATATCTTACTTCCCATCCGGGTTATACGCTTATGTATTAACTACGCTAATGGCTTTAGGCACAATGGAGGTAGTATATTATATAAGAAGTGTATCCGTATTAACCTGGAGGTAGAGTGGAAAACTATTTTGGAAATAAACTTCAGTACACGTAACCGAAATTAGAACTTGGACTCCCTATCAACGTCAGTCCAGTCTACTGCGAGAGTAGCACCCTAAACCATGTGGCCACCGAAGCGGACTTTAAAACAATTAAATCATTATTTTTTTTATTACTAGCACCACGTCTTACTACCCGTTCGGGCTATACGCACTTACACTAATGTGTAATGGTTGAGTGATTGTGAGAGGAAATGGAGGACCTACAGTTTAACGTGGAATCCGAACCACGGGGGAGGCCTGGCATTCCCCACATTCACAAGATGTCTTGTCAGAGGTGAAGGAAGGGTTTGATAATCAGATAAGTCTCTACCGGGACCGAGGATTGAACCCCGGATCCCCATCACAAAAGTCCTTTACCTTACCCCTATACCACCAGGTTAACCAAAATTTAAATCAATCCTAAGAATACCAAAGGCAAAAAAACAACTGTTTCGTCGTAAGCTTATTTTATTCTTTCAAAGTTCACTTGGCACTATTTAAAAAAAAAATTATAATGACCACTCAGTCAGTATGGCTCAGTTGCAAACCAACGCCATGTAGTTATTAATTTTCTTTATTTTTAATTTAGGAAAACCAATATTGCAAATTGTCATATGAGATTCAATTTGTAAATCTTATTTAAAGTAATGGAAATTAAAATATCCAAACACACGTTCTGATGTTTGAATGATGAACAAAACTCTGAACTGAAAAGTTAATTTTAAACATTACGTGATTCAAAACCTGCCCACAATCTATGCAGGCTGAGAAAGGGGTATTTTAAATACAAGTATATGATGCAATATTTAGCAAGAAAGGATATGAAACCACCTTGTCAGAATTGGACTATGGACTGCTGAGTCAGTAAGAAACGGAAATCATTATACACATTCTTCGGTTTCTTGTAATATATTCCTCAGTCCTTTTAAATGTCTATAGCACCCCTGCTCCACTCTCAAACTTTGTGTCACGACGCCCTGGGGAAAAAATCTACTGTATTGTGAAATGTGGCATTCAATTTTTAAATACGTGTAATGATATATATTTTAAAGAATGGAATAAATCATACGAGAAAACACATGTTTCGCTATTATGAAATAATTTTAAACATTATATCATGTACAACACAAATATGTCTACTGTAATTTCTTCGTATTCAGTTCTGTAATTTTTGTATTTTTAAAAGAATACAAGTTAGTAATGTCAATGTCATTTTTTTTAATGTCACCAAATCGAATTTGGGCATTTTTTTAATATCGGGTTACAGAGGCGTTGCAAGGAAAATCGGACATGAGAAGGGCGACGCGGCCTCAAATTTTGGTAACCCCTTGTCTATAGGCTCGAATCTTAAACTTTATTTACCACTGGAGGTTAGGTAACTGACAGCGAGTAAAACTCTCTGATATGAGGACCGGCTACACGGAGCAACACCGCACCGGCGTGGACCAATCGTCGAGAGACGGCGCGGACCGTGTAGCCATCTACCACCGGAAATAATTGTTCGGAACTTCCGAACTTAGTTTTCATGTTAACCACCAAACACTGTAGGGAAGGGTGAAACAGTGATTTTACAATATTGGTGATCACAGTGACCTCGATTTTTTTTAAAAGCAGTGATTTATACCAGGGATTATTCACAGTGATTGGTAGTTGTAAAACTTGGCATTTCTTTAACAGCCGTTACAGGTGACCTGGCGGTCTAGGGGTAAGGTGTCAAGACTTCTGTGCTGGCGGCCGGGGTTCAATCCTCGGTCCCGGCACAGATTTATCTGATTACCAAACCCTTCCTTCACCTCTGACAAGACATCTTGTGAATGTGGAGAATGCCAGGCCTCCACCGTGGTTCGGATTCCACGTTAAACTGTAGGTCCTCCATTTCATCTCACAATCACCCTACCATTACACATTAGCGTACGTGCGTATAACCCGAACGGGTAGTAAGACGCGGTGCTAATAATAATAAT
>CABFOV010000111.1:86086-99274 GCA_902141375.1 Timema poppense
AAAGCCTACCAAATTGTAGAAAAAAAACTCGGGAAGGCTTCACCAGAAGCGCCAAAACCCCCGGACATAATGAACAGCATTGTAGCGGAGCTGTTTCCAAAACACCCACCACGAGAAAAAAGGCACTATGCAAACAGTGGTGAAGTTTCATATTTCTCAGTCAAGGAACTGCAAGATACGGCTAGGACCCTCAAAACAGGGAAGGCACCCGGCCCAGATGGCATTCCAACGTCAGTGGTTAAGAGCATAGCCCAGGAATTCCCGGATCTACTGCTGAATGCATATAACGCGTGCCTTGCAACCGGCACGTTTGCTACCGTCTGGAAGCGCCAGAGACTGGTCCTCCTTGATAAAGGGAAGGGACCCCCCCTTAACACTTTCGTCTTATAGGCCACTCTGCATGCTACACATTGCCGGTAAATTGCTCGAAAAGCTGATACAGGTGAGACTTCGAAATGACATCGACCGCGTCGGTGGCTTCACCAAAAATCAGCACGGCTTTCGAAAGGGCCGATCGACGATCGACGCGATTAAGAAGATCATGGGGATTATAGCCGAAACGTGGTCTGGTAACCTTTAATCACGCAAAGTCTGCATCCTCCTCACGCTCGACGTAAAAAACTCTTTCAACAGTGTGAGATGGGTTGACATCCTGGGCGCACTGGAACGTCGGTTACACATAAAAAAAGAGAACTTGGCCATAGTTGTGGATTATCTTGACGCAAGAACGTTAATTGTCAAAACCACAGAAGGCCCCCAAGAATACCCGATAACGGCTGGCGTACCACAGGGTTCGGTCATGGGCCCCGACCTATGGAACACAAATTACGACGAACTGCTGGAGATTCCCTTACCGAGGCAAGTACAGCTAACGGGTTTCGCTGATGACCCCGCGGCCACAGTAGTGGCAGACAGCGTTGAGGAGGTTCAGCTCCTGGTTCGGTCGACCATTGACGCCATCGAAACCTTGATTGAAGAACACCAGTTAAAACTAGCCAAACAAAAAACGGAGATGGTTGTGCTGACGCGTCAGAAATTGTTTCCTAAACCCTTTAACGTAGACATTGACGCAACAACATTGATGTCAACAAGGGCACTGCGCTCTCTGGGAGTGATGATAGACGAAAATCTGTCCTTTCGTGAACACCTAGAAAGGGCATGCATAAAAGCCAGTAAGACGGTATCCAGCCTATCGAGAATCATGGCTAAAACAATGGGTCCACGAACTAAAAAGAGAAGAGTTCTTCTGGAAGTACTCCACTTAATCCTGCTCTATGGAGCGGAAATATGGGCAGATATCCTGAAACAAAAAACCTATTGGCGTAAGATAGCGGCGGTACAACGGCAAGGGGCCCTGAGGGTGACCTGTGCCTACCGCACGGTCTCAGAAGCAGCCGTAATGGTTTTAGCGGGGGCGCCACCTATCGACCTACTAGCATCAGAGAGAGTAAAACTCTATGACCTCAAAACTAGAGGCGACAATACGACTGAGGCCAGAGCAGGAGTGAAGGCAGAAACGCAGAAAGAATGGGAACACTGATGGAAGGCCTGCGACAAGGGCAGATGGACGGCTCACCTGATCCCGAACATCAAAGTTTGGATCACTCAAACCACGGTGAAACAAACTTTTTCCTAACCCAACTGCTGACGGGACATGGCTCGTTTAACGCATATCTACATAAAGTAGGCTTACAACACACTCCCAGGTGCAAGTACTGCCCGGACAAAATTGACGACGCCAAGCACACGCTTTTTGAGTGCGAGCACTGGAAGAACTGCAGAGCCAAAACCGAAGCAAACATAGGCAAAACTCTCGATCCTATGAGCCTAGTGAACCATATGCTACAGCGGGAAGAAAATTGGAAGGAAATCGCTGCCTACGCGCAGCGCCTCCTTAAATAAAAGACCTTAGAGAGGAACCAGTGAAACAGGAGTGGACGTCATACGACGCAACACGGACTGGGTTGAAGTAATGCTAACGTGGTTCCGACTCAGTCTTCCCTGCAATTATGTGTGGGGAAAGAGGAGATGAGTTAGTTTAGTGGGTGGAAATCCCACACTACCGACCATCAAACTTTCAAATGAACGGTGTCTTTGAAAGATTTTTCCTCCTCTAAAAAAAACAACAAAAACATACATACATACATACATACTTACATACATACTTACATTCATACATACATATACATACATACAAACATACATACATACATACATACATACATACATATATACATACATACATGCATACTAACTATACATACATACTATACTATACATACATACCATTCATACTTACATACATACATACTATACATACATATATACATACATACTATACATACATACTATACATACATACTATACATACATACTATACATACATATATACATATATACTTACATACATACTTACATACATACTTACATACATACATACATACATACATACATACATAAATACTATACATGCATATTATACATACATACCATACATATATACATACAAACATATATATGTACAAACATACATACGTACATAATATTTGATTCTGGAAAATTCATGGAAATTAGCGAGTAATTACGTCATCTCCAAAAGTCTAATTTTTTTATTTCTGCACTCTTAAGTATTTATATATGAGCATGTGGAGCTGTACAGAACCAACTTGAGGCCCACAAGTAGCCCGCGGTTTGGGCAGTCTCGACTTACTTCATCCAAGTGCACTTATTAATAATGTCAGAATGCATAAAACCTTTGTTTTTTCCTCTGTCAGGGACCAGGTGATATTACTAGAAAGTGGGCATTGCAAGGTGGTCGGGAGACTCAAGGAGGCAATAATCAGGGGGAGCGACAACGTGTTCCCCAAGGAAATAGAAGAGTTCTTCCTCTCTCATCCGGATGTTGTTGATGCACAGGTACGGTAGGGGTAGGAAAAGGGCCAAACAACTATGGAGCTCATTCGGATGACAACATTTCTTATGTGCATAGAGATTAACAAACACTGAGTGAAGTGTTGTCATTCGAATGAGCTGCATAGTCATATCTGGCCACAAATTATTTATTCAAAATAAATGTTATATTATTATTATTATTATTATTTATATTTATCTATATTTGTAGTTCAAGTTGGGGAAGAAAATGGCAACACAAGCTGTGAAATAGGATTCAAAAAGAAAAAACAACAGTCACTGGTTTAAATTTAATAAAAATGTTCAAACTGTTCTAGAAAAAAAAATAGGAATAGTCCTTAAAATATAAAATATACATTTAAATTAAAATACTAATGTAAACAAGAATGAGATAGTATGGAACCATAATGAGGATGAATAATCTAGTGATAAGATTGCAAGGAGACCAAGAAATAGAGGGAAAGAGCAAATAAAAGCAAGTATGTAAGTGAGAGAGAAATAAAGAGGAAGAAAAGGGGAATTAAGAGGAAGTTGGAGAAATATCACAAAGGGCCGTTCTTATGACTCCTGGATAAATATTAATCTGTCCGATAAAAAGTTATATCTGATAGATGAGTTAAAAGTGCCTCTTATGACTACCAGATATATTTTATTTGCCAGGTAAAATATATTTATCCATCAAATTTTTTATCGGGAGGTTTAAGTATGTACAAGTTAAGTATTGTAAAGCATTATTTTATTTCACTGCATCCTATTTACCATTTTTTCTGTACAATTTTCTCTCAAACCGTTCCGCCAGCTCAAGAGGGGTTTTGGCTACCCTATTAACTTCCCGAGACCATACTGCACCACATACACCATGCTACATCCTCACGTCAACCACCCGAACTACTTCTTCCCGCGGGGAAAAAACCCTCCGCGACCCGACCAAGTGCGCTCGCGGAGGTTTGTGGGAAACACTGGGCGTCCAATGACGTAATATGGGCACAAGTACCTGATAACTTTTATCTTAAAGTTAAAATGGTCGTTGCATTAGTGACGCGTTGTTTTTCATGAGGCTTCACCTATCAGAATATATTTTTTACGTTAAAATCTTGGCTCACGTGTTTAGTAAGCACAGGCCTAGACAGGCTCTTACTATATGTAAAGCTAAAACATTTAATTCACACTTTTATAAAAACTCACAAACTATTTGTAGAGTTATAATTATATAAGGACAAATTATTTAAATGTCAGCACAATAAACGAAATTTTGAAAATGTGGTACCGAACTTTTAACCACATTTTGGCATACACCGAAATTAGTATTTGTAAGACAACCAAACTTCTGTGTCCTCGTAACACAATCTGTTTTTTCACACTCGTTTAGCCGCCATTATTTACAAATTTTGAGTGTTGTAATCACTCAAGTTGTAGGGGGAAGCAGAAGGGTTTATACGCATGCGCGCACCGGTAACAACAGTAGCAATCTTACGTTTTCTGCATACAAATAATTTATCCTACAGATCGCTATCCGGCAGATAAATTCGATTAATAATACGCGTAAAATAATAAAGTGTCAGATAACCTTTATCTAGTCACCAACTTTAACTTCCGATAACAATATTTATTATTATTATTATTATTATTATTATTATTATTATTATTATTATTAGCACCGCGTCTTACTACCCATTCGGGTTATAACGCACTTACACTAATGTGTCATGGTAGGGTGATTGTGAGATGAAATGGAGGACCTACAGTTTAACGTGGATTCCGAACCACGCTGGAGGCCTGGCATTCCTAACAATATTTATCCTTTAGTCATAATACCGGCCCTAAAATTACATGGCCACAGGCTGTAAACAGTTTATGATGATGTTGATGATTAAATAAAATGTTTAATCAAGTACCTTAGTTTAATAACTAACACTGGGATAGTTTACTGAGCCAATGCTGTGTTTAATTAAATCCATCAATAAACATATGATGACAGGAAGACGAATATTTATCCCCATCAAAAAAGCATTCTTTGTTACACAATTGAGCCAAGTACCTATTTGAGGTACAATTTTTTTTATTATTGATTTAAGTTTTTTGGTTAACAGCAGTGAATCTTTTTTTTAGGCTTTTGGCGTCCCTGATGCTCGTTGGGGTGAAGAGATTTGTCTTTGTGTTCGACCGAGAGATGGTGCCACCATTATTGAGGAGGATATTAGGTCTTTCTGCCAAGGAAAGGTAATCTTATAAAAAAAAAAAAATATATATATATATATAAAAGGAATGTACGAAATACCTTAGATTTCGGTCATTTTTTAAACAGTTTCTTTATCAATTGTTGAGCTTAATATTGTTCAACAACATGATGATTCGCAAAATAATATAGAAGATTCCTCTTTCTTAGATTTTCTAGTTTATTTAATATACTAATTATTGAATAACATATAAAGATATTTTGTAAAAAATAAGGCGATGAAATGATTGAAAATAACATAATAAAAAACCTGCACCAGTAGCCTATTGGTCATAGGCGTCACCTTCGTGTCAGACTGGCTTGCTTATGAGGGAGAGATTGGGGTTAAAATCCTAGTCAGGTCTACCGAGGGTCATTTTTCCTAAACGGTTTCCTCCTCTCACTCCATGCAAATGTGGTTAGATTACCTCTAAGATGCTTTATTCCTCATCTCTACCCCATAACAGTAACTATAACATATGTGTATAACCTGAACGGGAAGTAAGACGTGGTGATGAAAAAAATAAATAATAAGAACTGGATTAAATACACTTTTTCTATATATTCTGGGGTAAAGTGCTCACCCAAGGACCCGATGTTTGGGGTCAAAGGATATTTTATTAGCGATAAAAATCTGTAGCACGACTTCATTCGGATGGGAAGTAAAGCCCTCGGTTCCATCTCGATTGTGGCAGGTAAAATAACCTTAGAAGGTATGTGAAAATTCCTTTCCTGGCAAATTTCTTTGAGTCCTTTCGCTTTCACTTGTATAAATTCTCGTGTGCTGATATAATCATTCGGTTCAGAAAGTGCAAGTTAAATACCTTTACTAATTTTAAATCGTTTAAAAGATTTTCTCTTACTACAATCTTAAATTATTTTTAATCTCTCAAATCTTGAATAGCCTTTGAGTATTCTAAGTATTCAAAAGGTCCATTCCTAAAAAATTCTCAACAAAGTGTTTACAATTTCAAAAGTTATTGATAAAGAGTCTGGGAAGTGGTTTTTAAAATTTGTCAAATATTTTTGCTACTAAACACTTAGAAAATGTTTATATTTGGCGTCAAAATTCAGATAAGAATATAGATAATATAGTATTTAAAAAACCTCAAGAATATTTAATGTTGTTTTATTCACATAAAATTGACAAATTAGATTTTATATCCCTCTAGTTATTAATATTTGCGAAAGGAAAATCATGTGATGTTACACCCATTAGTGAAACTGCTCTTTCCATGAATTAGGAAAATGTATGTACTGTACATTCCACCAACAGGCCTCTTGTTTTGACCAGTTCACAAACTTGGCAAAAATTGCTTGAACTCTTGAGTCTTGCCCCTTTCATGGTTAAGAATTATATATGTCTCACCTAGCCTTTCGTTAACACCTCATCACCATTGTAACCTAACCTTCCGTTGCGACCTAACCTTCCATTGCCACCTTAATTTCTATTGTAACCTAACCTTCTGTTGCAACCTAACCTTTCAATGTGATTTAACCTTATATTGTAACCTAACCTTCCATTGCCACCTAAATTTCTATTGCAACCTAACCTTCCATTGCAACCTAACTTTCATTGCAACCTAACCTTCCAGTATAACTTAACCTTCCAATGTGACTTAACCTTCTATTGCAACCTAACCTTCCAATGTGACTTAACCTTATATTGCAACCTAACCTTCCATTGCCACCTTAATTTCTATTTCAACATAACCTTACATTGCAACCTAACCTTCCAGTATAATTTAACCTTCCAATGCCACCTTAGTTTCTATTGCAGCCTAACCTTCCAGTATAACTTAACCTTCTATTACAACCTAACCTTCAATTGTAAAATTAATAAAAGTTCACACTAAACCTGTCCTTAGCTTAGCGCTTCCCAATGCATGAACCAGACAAGTTTTTGCCTAGTCCGGGAAATGGACAAGTTAAGAAGCCAGTTAAAAGAATGGGCATTAATTTGCCCAATTCATACTTTAGGGGCGTAACATACGTTATATAATTCTACAAACATAATGATGTGCCATCATTTAATTTAATTTCTTGCAGGTGGCTGAATTTAGAATCCCCAGATATATAAGGTTCTTAGAAGAGTTCCCAAGAAATACGACCGGCAAAGTCGACAAGTTACGGATGAAAAAACAGTTCCTACAAGACAAAGAATTCATAGAAAATAATGAACAAATTCTTAAAAAACTTATGGGTGATTAAGACTAATTAATTTTAGCCTTTCTTTTAAGAAAAAGAAATTTATTTTAAGGAACGAAGTAATTCAGTCCTTAAAAATTTATATTCTAATTATTTTAGAAAAGTAGAGATAAAAGTTCTTGTCATTGATTTAAATTAAATATAATGTAGTGCAAATATTAAGTGGGTTCAAACCCAACCGAGAACAACGGATTTTTCTTGAGCGATAAAAGTTCGTAGCACAACTTTATTTTAAGGTAAAGTAAAGTCGTTGGTAATAAGTTGATTGTGGTATGTAAAATATTCCTGGGAGGTATGTGAAAACACCTTTCCCGGCAAAATCGGTGGGCCTAGACCATCTCGATCTTATAAACACTCGTGTAATAATATAATCAGTCAGTTTAGAAAGTACATTTTAAATAACTCAAATAAATAAAAATAAATAAAATCAAGTTAAAGTAAAATATAGAAAATAATTACAAAAGCTTATTATAGATGTGGTAGATAATTATTTTCATCTATGGAGAGTAAACTTTAGCATCTGCATAAATCATCTTCTCTAAAATCAGCAACATAAATGAACAAATCATACCGGCACATAAGAAAGAATATAAAAATATGACACTAGACAATTGAACTGTAGTTATAATGTTATCTGGTCCTGATAGCTCAGTGGCACGACTATCTCTTAGTAGTTTCTTGAGAATTCCACTTGTTTTCAGCTGCCTTAAACTGCAACATAGAAAAACAAATCATTATCACATTGTAATATTTTGAAATTGTCTGCATTTTGACAAATAAACACTATCATATTGTAATGTTATTTTTTTTTTTAATTATAATATTAATATATCGCAGGCCAGTAGGGGAAATATTAGCCAGTGCTAGTGTACCACTGCCCAGGGGACGCCCGAATGTACTAATCGTACATCCTTTCCTTGGAGGCTCTTTACATGTCCCGATGAAATTAGATGATGGTGATAATAGCGAGTATAAGGACGTGAACCCAGTTGACACGCTTAAACCTAACTTAAGCCTAACTAACCAAATACTGGGGACCATTGGGTTAGTTAACCTTTCAGGATAAATACCCATGATACCAGCCGGGAAGCGAGCCTGGGGTCACTAAGCTTGTAGCGAGCGGCACTGACCACTACACCACTGGGCCGCTTATTTATTGAAATAATCTGTACGTTCTATAGACAGACAAATGTTCAAATAGAAATAGAACATTTAAATTTTCGTAAGCATGAAGAAGGACCACCCTAGATAAAAAAATAAATCTTGCAATTTTCAAGTGAAAGTTAGAAAAATGGTGGATGGAGGTGACCTCAAAATTCCCAAAATCGCAGGGAGCCACTCTAAATAGTTCATAGATAAGTGGAATTGTGGGGAAAAAACTAACTAAAATCACGAATATATTTTAGGAGCCCAAGCCCAGGCCCCCTACAAAAAACATATATTCTGTTTTTTCTAATCTAATTCATTCTCTTCCTAGGGGTGACCAACCTATACTCACGGGCTGAAAAGTGGCCCGCTAGCTCTGTCTAGTGTGTTTCTTGTGCAAAAAGGCGCAAATAACAATTTTGACAAGTTTCAAGATCTTTTAGAACTCTCAATTATCAGCCACAACAAATTGGAAGGGATAATCTTATGGTACTGAAAAACTATAGAGAAATGAGATGTGGGTGGGAGTAAAGTTGAGTGGGCTGAAGTAGAAGGTATGTGTGACTAACAGAAGGTGCTCCAACGGTGTCAGTGAAGAGGAACGGATTTGTTTCTTTACCTGAACAGTATTTAGAGCGGAAGCTATTTTTATACCTCAGTATCGTTCACAATGAGGCTTTGTGTGTTAAAGACATTACGTGAGATTTACCTATCTATACAATACTAGTGAAGAAAATGTGTTGTTATAACAGTTAACCTTATATTCTTCAATCATGATGTGAATGATTAAGTAATCTTAATAAAACTAATGATTTACATATGTACATGTTTTTTTTGTTTTTGTTTTTAGAAAATCTTATAAAATAACTTCATATTTTAGTTTATAAATAATAATTCTTAGTAAAAATAATGACCTCTGGATATTGTCCTAGTCCGATATAAAATGTGTTAGGTGGAAATATATTTGACAAACGGGGGAGGGGTAGGGGGGTAGAGGTGTTGAATATTGGTTACAATGGTCCATCGAATGATTTATAGCAATTTTCTGGCCCTAGCTTAAAAAAAAGGTTAGCCACCTTTGCCCTAAACAAATAATGTTCCTCCACCACTCAAGTCTAGTAGAACAAAGATAGGGCGGTCCAAGTTATTCCCCTGGCACCCTGGCTCTCTTTGAACACCTGGTGTGTCTGTACTTCTGGCCTTTGTCCAAACCTGCGGTTGATGAACCTCCTGTAAGGGTTGTTCTTGGCGAGGGTGAATACTAAGCTGGTCTTGAAGCTGAAACTTGGTATAGGGATCACGTTGCAAGGCATCTGGTCCGACAACGACATGAGGTGGTCCTCGTTAACGACAAACGCGAAGTTTGTTCCGCACGTTCTCGCAGCCGCCTCACGGAATGAGTGGCTGTTCTCCCTCATGTCGCCGTACATTTTGGCGGAAAGGTTACGCAGCGTCGGATCTTTAGAGTTCTGTGAAATGGTCATTTTCAAAATCAGTTTTGAGTTACAAAGGTCATTCAAACTTTCAAGCGCTGGTCTTTTGACTGACTGAGAGGATCAAGATGTAATACCAATGGGATACTCTAATGGGATAAACATCAAGTATTGAGCTTTATGTCTAAACATTTTAACGTCTTACCATTTTGGGAAAGAAAACATTCAAAACAAATACACAGAATTAATCTATTTTGAGTTGTATACTCTTTTTAAATATATTAAATATTTAATCTACATCGTAGATTAACAACAGAAATACCTGGTTTGAAAAGTAGAACAAAGCCTTAAATCAAGACGTAATGTAATTTTGAAAATATTAGATATACTCAAAGTATTTCACTTCTTGCAATAAAATTATGTTTAAATGTTGAAGCAAAATACATTAATATTAATGTTTGATTAGCATTAGGCTACAGAATATGTGTTATTATCAAATAAATGGTCAAATCACAATATTAAAAAATTAACCTTGTTTTTTAATCCATGACAAATCTAACTTATCATAAATAAAGTTTAAATCCCATTTTCATTATGAATGATCAATTGCAGAACGTTTGATCAGAGTTTTGAGTTTTTGTGTTGTCCTTCCATCCCTGACATGAGCTAAGATGTTTAAAAAAAAATCCCTTTAAAGAACATTTACTTTTCTTACCACTAAATAGCTCCACTCATATGATCCAGAAACACCACCCAATGTGTAAGAACCATCTTTCTGAAGACTCTCAAGGTCACTGAAGGGCATGTCGAAATGCCTGATGGTTATAGACGAGATGAGGGCTCCTGAATATCCAGCTGCTGCCACCACGGAGATCAGCAAGGCTAAGAGGTACACTATTCTAGAGGAGTAGCTAACAGGGCTGGTTTCGTAACCTGTTTCAATAAAACATCAGGAGAGGTACAATCCGTCATAATTAAATACACAATTTAAATTGCCTGTATGTCGCTTTTCTCTTAAATATAAAGCTTACTACTCACTTAGAAGTATTGATTAGAAACACTGTTTCTCGATGTTTCCTGTTACCCACGAACAGGGAACCAGTTTGCCAATATGGGAAACACATTGTTTGCAAACAGTTAAACATTGTTTCCCGTCCAGAGTTAAGTTATTTTATTTATTTGAGGTATTTAACGTGGACATTCTAAACCGACTGATTATATCAGCACACGAGAATTTCTATGAGTGAGAGGGCCTACAAATTTTGTTGGGTAAGGTATTTTCACATACCTTCCAGGGTGCTTTTTTTACATGCCAAAAATTGACATGGAACCGATGATTTTACTTTCCCTCTGAAGGACGTTGAGTTATGGATTTTTTATCGCTCAAGAAAAATCCGTTGAACCCGGCTGGGTTAGAACCCACGAACATCGGGGTACTGAGGTAAGCACTTTATCCCAAAACCACCGAGGTCAAACAAAGTTCAGTTGAGTATAAAATGTCGGCAGAGGATAACGCTGCAATGTCTTGTGCTTTGTATGTAGAGCAATGGATTGCTCAAGAAGACAGTGACCCGCCTCGGTGGCGTAGTTGGCTAACGCGTTAGTCGTGTTGAGCTGCTCGCCTGCTGAGGACGGGGAGATCGAGGTTCGAATCTCGGTCGGGTGAACTGAGGGGGGTTCTTCCTAAATGGTTTTCCACTCTCCCTCTACGCAAATGCGGGTTCACTTCCTCTAATTCAACCTTCCCAATTCCTAATCCATTACCTAATCCATTAGAGTAATTAGTGCTTAAAGCGTATAACCCGAACGGGTAGTAAGACGTGGTGCTAAATATTATTATTATTAATATTATTATTATTAAAGAAGACAGTGGTGGATACTTACAGTGCCTCAAAAGATTTCATGCTATGCAAATAATCTTCTGAAATTATTGAAGTTCGAAGACTGTGGTGGTTTTAAAAACTTTACTCGCATGTCTCTTACATATTGAAGTTTTATTTTACAAATGGTTGTTCCCACGATAGTGAACGGACTGGCCGTTGTTTTTTGTTGGCAACAATCTTGTCAGACACGTACACACACGCAAACTTTGTTCCCTTGCGACCCATTCGTGACGGATGACAAGAAATATTGTTACGTCTTTGACAAAAACACAAATATAGTACGAAAAAAAAATGTTTGCAAACAGTTTCCTAATACACTAGAAAACATTTATGAAACGAGAGAAACATGTTGGGAAACAATTTTTGTTGTAACATGTTTTCAAGTGTTTTCTATACTTTACATAAAAAAGGGTGACCTGGCGGTCTAAGCGTAATGTGTCAGACTTCTATGCTGGTGGCCGGGGTTCAATCCTCGGTCCCGGCACAGATTTATCTGATTACCAAACCCCTCCTTCACATCTGACAAGACATATTGGGAATGTGAGGAATGCCAGGCCTCCACCGTGGTTCGGATTCCACGTTAAACTGTAGGTCCTTCATTTCATCTCACAATCACCCTCCCATTACACATTAGAGTAAGTGCGTATAACCCGAACGGGTAGTAAGACGTGGTGCAAATAATAATAATAATAATAATAATAATAATAACATACAAAAGTGATGCTTTCCATGGTAGTCAAGCCCACTTCTGTACTCAGATATGTGATGAATATAGATTCAGATAGATAATACACTTCCCTTTATTTAAAGGAATATATTTGGACTGATTGTAGCCTGGCCTTTTGAAAAAAAAAGAAAAAAAATTTCTGCCAACATTTAAACATTTTTGTATAATATTAAAGCTATATGATAGCTAGTGATAATATATATCAAATGAACAGCTACAGATTACATGGCTTGACGTATGAATCAGTGAGAGTATATCTAGTAAGTTTTCTAGCTGACAGTTAAGGATATTACTATGAAAGTTACACTGGAACTATCAGTGTAAATATAATGCAGGAAAAAATAACGGCTCCGTTCTAGAAAACTTAGAATAATGACCGGTGGGCTCGTTTTGACGACCTAATGACACCCTCTATCAGAAGAATTTGGCACTATATTCACCAACAGACGGCGGCCAGTATCGCTCGATTGCCATCTGACGTCATGGAGTTAGCTATGTAGTGTAGGAAGAGTTTGTTTTAACCATTTTTTGTATTAACAAATTTATAAGTTATCCGCTTCAGTGGCCGGATGGTCTAAAGGTGTCACTCTCACAATAGACTAGACTGCCCATAAGGGGGAGATCAAGGTTCGATCCCGGCTGGGTTATTTTTCTACGTGGTCCCCC
>CABFOV010000111.1:103204-115796 GCA_902141375.1 Timema poppense
TTTATAACTGAACCTCAGTTCCTCCAGATACATAAATATAGTCTGACACATATCATTATTATTTTAAGATAAATATTAAAAAAACTTAAAATACTTACTTAAAATTGAGATGTTGCTCCAAAATGACCCAGATGAGGCCAGCAAATCCCCCGACCTGGATTCCACCATCTTCTTCATATTGAACCGTGGTGAAAGGAGGGCTCTGCTCAGAAGAAGGGGTGTGTAATAGTTTGTACAGTCACATTCAAATAGGAAGAAACCATGTTTGACAGTTACAAAAAATAATAAATTAATATTCATATAAACCCACTCCAGAGGCTGAACAGCCTACAGGGGTCTTCCCCTTTTTATATCCAAGGACCAAAGTTTCTGTCTCTTGTGGTCTCGTGGGCCACAATACAATACCCACAATACTTGGATTGAGTATATATATCTACATACTCGCACTTCATTCTTATACACCTATACCCACACCAGGGATTAGGATTTCTCGTGAAGTATGTTATTTGTTGTTTCAGACCAGGAGGTAGCGTGATTTGTATTGTCTACCAGAGTTGTCATTTGTCGGTTCAAAGTGCGTTTGTTTTAAAACGTTTTCTTCACGTAAATAGCAAAAATTGTTTCTAAAATAACGTAAAATACTTATTTATTTTATTGGGGTTTCTTAATGTAAAATTTATATCTGTGTTTGTCATTTTTTTATCTTGAAATTATTTGAATTTTTCATGAGCCAACAGGCCGCAAAAATTGTTACCATGGGCCGCAAGTGGCCCGTGGGCCACAGGTTGAGGACCCCTTATCTAAGGCATCACTTTTGTGTTGGACTGGCCTGCTGATTACAGGGAGTACAGGGCTTGAATCCCGGTCGGGTCTATTAAGGGTGGTTTTCCCTAAATGGTTTCCCACTATCATTCCCCGCAAATGAGGGTACACTAACTCTAAAATGCTTCCTTCTAAATCCCTACCACGTTATAGTTTATCATATGTACGTGTAGCTTGAACAGGTAGTGAGATGTAGTGATAAAAAATATATATTCATTCATTAAGTCACGTGATATTATTATATTATCTATCAAAAAAGACAAACATAACTATAATAAAAACATTGATTTGGATGTTTGTTATCACGTTTTAATAACCGTTCGGTTTGCACGTAGATTTACTAATCACATTTATGTGTCAGGTATAAGAAAGATTGAATTGAGAGGAAGTGTACCTGCATTTGCATAGAGGGATAATGGAACCCCTGTATCCTCATCAGCAGATCAGTATTTCGTGAAGTGGCTAGCTTAACACCATTATAACAGTAAAATGTTATCAGTGTTGACAACAAAAATATATAATGGATTAAATAGTCAAGTTATTATTATTATCAGCATTATTTTATTAAATAATTATGGTTATATTTCCATCTTAATATAAAAGTATTGTCGAAACCTGACATCTGGACACGGGAATCGAAACTGGGACCTTTTGAATTAGTACGCAAATGCTCAAACAACTGAGCTGTCCAGGAGTCGTCCAGTGGCAGGAGCTATTATTCAATTATATTTTAAGGCAGAGTCTGTAATGGATGTGCGGTAATCACCAGCTATATATGAGTAATAAATTAGGATCATGAGCTATCAGCTAACTTAGCCACCTTCGACTCGGTATGGCTTTATGTTTCCAACAGTACAATGACAAATGTAAAACTGCGCAAATTATACACGTCCTTCACAGACTCTGCCTTAAATTATGAGTGAAGAATAACCATTGACATGGGATAATTCCTGGATAGCTCAGTGGTAAGAGCATTGACGTACTTGACCAAAATTCCCGGGTTCGATTGCCATTTCCGAGTGTAATATTTCAATTTAAAAGAAACAAAAAAGTCTATGTGTTGTGTTTTACAAAGAGACCCTTTAAGCTAATATTGGACTGTATATCAGGTTTTCATAATGTAGGACCACTAACATCTCGAGTTAACGCCGGTATGACGGCGCTTTGGAGATCACTCCTTCTTTCGATGAGTGTTTTGTCAGTCCATGACAAGCCGGTCTCACGATTCCAGGTACCAAGTTTGATCATTGTCAGAGGTTCTTCCTCTTGCACGCGGTAAACTTCTTCGAGCTCAATACAGCCATCACCTTGGGGTTAAAAACAAAGCTCATAGGTTAGAGAATTAATTGAATATCTAAGACATACGATTCGATCTGCGTCTATTTAATTTTACACACAAAACTTTTATTATTTACATTTTACATAGTCTATATTATATACTAACAATATCAAAATGAAACAAGTAACAATATTTTATTTATTGGAAATATCTAACGTGGACTTTCTTAACCGACTGATAATATCAGACCCGCCTCGGTGGCATATCTAGCTAACGCGCTTGTCGTGTTGAAGCTCGACTAATGAGGACGGGGAGATCGAGGTTCGAATCTCAGTCGGGTGAACTGGGGGTGGTTTTTCCTAAATGGTTTTCCACTCTCCCTCCACGCAAATGCGGGTTCACTTCCTCTAATTCAACCTTCCCAAGTCCTAATCCATTAGAGTAATTAGTACTTAAAGCGTATAACCCGAACGGGTAGTAAGACGCGGTGCTAAATATTATTAATATTAATATCAGTACACGAGAATTTCCATGACCAAGTGCGAAAAGGTTTACCAATTTTGCCGGGTAAGGTATTTTCACATAACTCCCAGGGATATTTTACATTCCAGAATCGACAAGGGACCGATGACTTTACTTCCCCTCCGAATAAAGTTGTGCTACGGATTTCTATCGCTCAGATAAAATCAGGCCTTCTACCCCCTTTCCTTGTTTGATGATTTTGCAAGCCAAAGTTTGGTTTGCTGTAAAATAAATCTATCTACCCGCCTCGGTGGCGTAGTTGGCTAACGCGCTTGTCGTGTTGAGCTCTACTGCTGAGGACGGGGAGATCGAGGTTCGAATCTCGGTCGGATGAACTGGGGGTGGTTTTTCCCAAATGGTTTTCCACTCTCCCTCCACGCAAATGCGGGTTCACTTCCTCTAATTCAACCTTCCCAATTCCTAATCCATTACAGTAATTAGTACTTAAAGCGTATAACCCGAACGGGTAGTAAGACACGGTGCTAAATAATATTATTATATCTATCAGGAGCTGGTACATGCACTCACCCCTTCGGCTGGTTAGTTATAAATAATATGTACTAGGGAGATTCGGTGGTTACCTGTTGCTTTCTGCAATGAAATCCTACGAGCGAGCGTGAAATTTCCTAACACTTTTGTCTGGAAACGTATTTTTATAAACCATCAGGGTATCTTTTATATTTCAGAATTAACAAGGGACCAATGGCTTCACTTCACCTCTGAAGGAAGTTGAGCTACGGATTTTTATCGCTCAAGAAAGATACGTCAACCATGGCTGAGTTAAAACCCAGGAACATCGGGTCTTGAGGCAAGCACTTTACCCCAAGGTTATAGAGGTTGACCCTTCTTTCCTATGCTTAGATAAAAACCTACTTGCGTTCCTTCGGGCGATCACAACCTCCGACGACATGGCGGGGTACATGCCGTAGAAGAACTCGTCAGGGATTGTCTCATTGGTCAGGACCAACCAGATAGGAGTCCGAGGTGTCTTCATCTGTTGACCGACATTCTCAGCAAAACCTGTGACCAATATTGTCTTCCCCAACTGTAGAACCTAGAAATAGATCAAACAACACGACAATAATTTCTCATGTAGTATTTTGTGGCTAGGAACATTAAAAAAAAACGGATATAAGTTAACTACCCTTTTATAATCTGAATCCTACGTTAAATAGCATATGTACACGATAATATGAAAGAATATACAGATTAAGTTTTGATCAAAATTGTTAAAACGGTTTTTTTTAAGTCATTAATAAACTAACATAAAATTATTTTTTTATTTATTTTTAGGAAAAATAAAATATATGCTTAGTTATGGGGGGAAACGAGGGGCTCTCAACTATGAGAGGGGGAGGCTGACGAACCCTCACCCCGGGTGAATATTAAACCAAGGATGACTTTAGAATCAATTTGAAGAAAGGTTTATTATTTCTGTGTAACAATTTTTGATATATTTATTTGCCATAAGGTATATTAAGAACATGGTAGAAAGAGTGGATAGGAAAATATGGTCTTATTTTTAATAGTCTAAATTGAAAACTAAAGCTAGATACATTAATATATGGTCACCCGTTTCGGTGGCCGCATAGTCTAAGCAGGCACCACTTTAGAAATAGAATGAACTGCCAATCAGGGGCACCTGAATTGGGGTGCCAGAGGGGGCAATTTCCCACTGAGATTGTACAATTATAAGTAGGCTAATCTAAATAAACATTGTTCTTAACTAGCGCTCAAACAGTGCCACTAGCCTACAAACAGATAGTTATAGAATATAACTACGTAATAAACTAATTACAAGCACCTGCCACCAGACCACCTTCCAACTTTAGGGTTGATAGTTTGGCACATGTGCGAGCAATTCCAACAGAACTTTCCATTCAAATTGTCAAGGTCAAATGTACACCCACGAATTTGGATAAATTTGAAACATTTTTCTAACGTTTTATCTTGTTTTCAGGAAACAAGGATTGCCTTAAAAAATACGTATTTTGAGGCTTCAATTTAATCAACTATCCCAGGGGAGGATCCCCGAATCCCCCATTGCAATGAGGCCCCCCGGTTTGCCCCCGTCCCCTTCGGGGAAAAATCCTGTGGACGCCCTCGCTGCCGATGACGGGGAGATAGGATTTATAATCCCAGTCGAATGTACTGAGGATGGTATTTCTTAAAGCGTTTCCCATTATCTCGCCTCACAAATGCCAGTAATATTTTATTTAATCCATATCATCCTCAATGCTAGCTCCGAGAGCAATCCTGTTCTCTTAGTTTGCCCATCTGTCGATCTAATCGCGAGGTCCATTCATTCTAGACTGAGGTGTACCTTGAGTAGAAAGTCCTCCTCTGTTGTTCCAGCTGACAGTAACACGAACATGGGCCTGGAGAGACAGCCTGTGGTAGTCTTGCCGTAGTCCCGGTAGTGCATGACCCCAACCATCTTGGAGGTTCTCCTCCAAAGCAACTTCTCCAGCTTCACAATGTCGGCGGTTCTTTTAACACCTGTGGAGGAATGGTTTATTATATTATATTTAGGGCCTACCATTATTTGTCAATCTATCGCTATTTTTAGTTGGACCATTGATATTATATGAACAATAAATGTTATTAATAGTTGAACCATTGCTATTTTTAGTTGGACCATTGCTATTACTTAATGAACCATAACTGTTATTAATAGTTGAACCATTGCTATTTTTAGTTGGACCATTTCTATTATTTAGTGAACCATAACTGTTATTAATAGTTGAACCATTGCTATTTTAGTTGGACCAATGATATTGTTAGATGAACAATTACTGCTATTTCTAGCTGAACCATTGCTATATTTATCTGGACCATTGATATTATTAGATGAAATATAAGTGTTATGAATCGTTTAACCATTGCTATTTTTAGTTGGACCATTGCTATTATTTAATTAACAATAACTGGTTATTAATAGTTGAACCATTGCTATTTTTAGTTGGACCATTGATATTATTATATGAACAATAACTCTTATTATTAGTTGAACCATTGCTATTTTTATCTGGACCATTGCTATTACTAGATAAAGATTATTGTTAATATTAGTTGAATCAATTTTATTATTTTTAGATTACGGTAATTACAGACCAATAGCAATACTACTAACTTATGAAATTATATAGAAAGATACATGGCTAACAAATTGACGACCTTCGACGAAATTCAATATAATAAACCCAAGGCAATATGTATTTGAAAAACATAAAAGCACTAGATATCTCTCAGAACATTTTTCTAGTAAAATTAACAAAATCCTAAACAACAATGCGCATGTTTTGGTCCTATTTATTTACTTAAAAAAAAGGGTTTGACACACTCGAAATTGTTATATTATTGAGATCATTAGAAATTATTAGAATTGGTGGACAATACTTAAGATGGCTTATAGACTATCTCACTAACAGACTTTACTATTCACAAATTATCACACACAAAAAAAGTGAAACCAATTGACAAATATGGAAATAACACAAGGCTCAATACTACCACCTATTTTATATTTAATTTACGTCAATACAATCACAAGACAAGTAAATCATGGACACATCTACCTATACGTACAGTAACCCCATGGCTTATTTTGTGCTGACTGACAGCTTTGAAAAGTTACCAGACCAAATTATGTATCCCTACGCCAAACCATATGATATGAAAAAATATGTGTTTAGCAGCTGTCACTTCTGACAGTCAAAATTTAGGTATATACCTAAATGTTGACTGTCAGAAGTCAGCTGTTAGCTGTCAGTCAGCACCAAAGAAGCCATGGGGCTACTATAGGTGACACCGCAATACTGACTATTCACGAAAACCTCCAGGTAGCAGAATACAACCTGCAACAAGACTACAACGAGATACAGATATGTACTCATGATCATCGTTTAGTAATACATTCAAAGAAAACTAAGGTCAGGGGTGAGAGGCGATCTTTCCTGAGGCTAAGGATCGACTACGGTTTGATTGGTCACGGAAGTAATTAAGTTCCTCTTCGTGTGTTTATACTTACTGGAAATATCTGTGTCACCGTAGAGTATCATGATGCATTCTGGGTAGAGTCGAGAACTCAGGTGACCAACGAGATATGATGTGTCCTCCACGGTCCATTCGCCACTGGTCAAGGTCACGACCCTCAGACACAATAATACTAGAACACCAATAATAAACATTACCCCAAATTTTGATTAACTTATATTAACAGTTAAGAGTTATTTTTTCTCGATTAGGTTATTGAATAACTTAGTAAAAAAATGGGCATGGCTTTATTTTTTTATTCTAGCACCTCTGACAAGACTTGTATTAATCACAACTTGTGAATTTGAGGAATGCCAGATCTCCACCATGGTTCGGATTCCACGTTAAGCTGTAGGTCCTCCATTTCATCTCACAATCACCCTACCATTACACATTATCGTAAGTGCGTAAAATTTAGGTATATACCTAAATGTTGACTGTCAGAAGTCAGCTGTTAGCTGTCAGTCAGCACCAAAGAAGCCATGGGGCTACTATAGGTGACACCGCAATACTGACTATTCACGAAAACCTCCAGGTAGCAGAATACAACCTGCAACAAGACTACAACGAGATACAGATATGTACTCATGATCATCGTTTAGTAATACATTCAAAGAAAACTAAGGTCAGGGGTGAGAGGCGATCTTTCCTGAGGCTAAGGATCGACTACGGTTTGATTGGTCACGGAAGTAATTAAGTTCCTCTTCGTGTGTTTATACTTACTGGAAATATCTGTGTCACCGTAGAGTATCATGATGCATTCTGGGTAGAGTCGAGAACTCAGGTGACCAACGAGATATGATGTGTCCTCCACGGTCCATTCGCCACTGGTCAAGGTCACGACCCTCAGACACAATAATACTAGAACACCAATAATAAACATTACCCCAAATTTTGATTAACTTATATTAACAGTTAAGAGTTATTTTTTCTCGATTAGGTTATTGAATAACTTAGTAAAAAAATGGGCATGGCTTTATTTTTTTATTCTAGCACCTCTGACAAGACTTGTATTAATCACAACTTGTGAATTTGAGGAATGCCAGATCTCCACCATGGTTCGGATTCCACGTTAAGCTGTAGGTCCTCCATTTCATCTCACAATCACCCTACCATTACACATTATCGTAAGTGCGTATAACCTGAACGGTTATTAAGACGCGGTAATAATAATAATAATAATAATTTTGTATAAGAATATACTTTAAGTGTGGAGTGTAGTGAACGCGAGTTAAGATAAGTGTTTTGCCGTTTTTATATAAAAAAAACTTTCTTTGGCCAAATTAAATAAAATATTTCTTCAGTACAAACATGAAGTTTAATTTTTTTCACATGTTGGTGTCAACAGTTATTGAATATCTGTAATGAGCATAGTAGATTTAGATAAAAAAAACTTTTTAATGAAGAGAAAAAGTTGTCATTCAACTCCAGGACACCCTGGACAGATATTCACCTCGTGAAGAAAACTAATCTTATATTTCTACTGGAGAAATATTTTCTTTATTTAGACCAAAAAATATGTTTGTATAAAAATTGCAAAAATACTGCTATTAACTCACGTTTCTTACTCTCCCACCTTAATAAATTGATTGAAATTAACTAAGTATTTCAATTTTGGTAATTTGACTCAAAATGACTTGATAAAAAACTGACCATGCAACTTACTTAATTGTACAGATGATAGGTTGTTGGTGTATTTCATCCTGGATACTATCTAGCTTGATTAAGTATCACTTCTAATAATCTGTGATTTTAGACAAGTTTTGCTGGAAACAATAAGTCAGTCGTGCCTGGGATAAAAATCGTCTAAGTCAACTTTCTTGCACCCGCCTCAGTGGCGTAGTTGGCTAACTCGCGCTTGTTTCGTGTTGAGCTTGACTGTCGAAGACGGGGAGATTGAGGTTCAAATCTCTGTCGGGTGAACTGAGGCTGTTTTTTCCTAAATGTTTATTCACTATCCCTCCACGCAAATTTGGGTTCACTTCCTCTAAATTCAACCTTCCCAATTCCTAATTCATTAATGTAATTAAAACTTAGGCGTATAAACTAAACAGGTAGTAAAGCGCAGTGCTAAATAAATAAATAATTAATAACTTTCTTGAATGTTAAAATCACATCTTATGTAGTAAATTTCAGCGAGCTAACCGACGTTTTGTGACTTTTATGAAACTCTACGGTTAAAAACCTTAATTCTAGATAAGTATATTTTTTATAATATCGTAATACCTGTAAAAATAAAGTCCATACATTCACTGAATATCTTCAACTATTTATATATTTAAAATAATTAATAATATAATCATAGTTTTACACAACATGTCACACAAACGAATTAGGTATAAAAAAAACTCAATGGTTTAAGTCAGCAATCGACCCATACCAACCGAGTGGCCGACGTTTGTTGGCGAAGATCGTGCCAACTTCTTCGGATAGAAGGTGTCATGTGGTCAGCACAACAAGCTTTCTAGCTGTTAATCACAACTATCAAAATTGGAGCTGCTACTTTTTCATTCAAGTAGCAATTATTAAATTTTTCCTCATTAGGCTGGTCACCTGGGATTAAACCCGGGACATATGGATCTGAAGTCAGGGACTCCAACCACTAAACCACTGAAATGGCTCTCAAACGAGATATGTAATTATCAACTAACGCCAACAAAACCCCTTTGTTTCCTGGTCGCTTTGTAATGTAGGTAGCTGCTTCGCTGCAAGTCTAGGGCGAACTGTTTAGATCCTGGAAATACCTAATATTATTAACTGACAACGAGTTCATACCCACTTCGGTGGACACGTGGTCTAAGGTGCTACTTTCACAGTAGACTAGACTGCCGCTGACGGTGAGAGTGTGGTTCAAATCCTGGTCGGGTCTCTTGAGGGTGGTTTTTCGTAAATGGTTTCATACTCTGCTTCCAAGTAAATTCAGGTGGGCTACATCTAAAATGCTTCCTTCTTAATCCCTATCCTATTATAATAATTATTCTCATACATGCGTATAACCTGAACAGGTAGTAAGACGTGGTGGTAAAAATAGTCATGTGTATAGCTATGTATTCATAAAGTGCCCGTTTTTATTTTAGATATAGATGTATGAATATATTGTAAAACATAATCTTTTGTGTACGTATAATAATAAAATACTTTTATTTTAAAATATTGTGTCACCTTTCAGTTAAAACACATTATTAAGCACTTGGGACATTATTTCTATTAATATTAATCTCCAAACCACAGGTAGCCCACCAATTTTAAAACTAAGACTGTTTCTAAATTTAGACTTGTCCAGAATTCGAACCAAATTATCTCAAAGTTGGTTGGTGTTATGAGCGCCTGAGGTCCTTATTTAAGTTATTCAAACAAAGGGCTATCAAGTTTAAAAAAATATATGTAATCGACAACAATTTTTAAATAAGTTTAATTGAACTGTCAAATAAACCTGATCTTGTATATATTGTCTATTCAAGCGTGTATCTTTATAACGAACGTGTCGATATCTGAATGACGCCATCTTTTATACGTCCGTCTCTTTTAGAGAATACGCGTGAGAACTCTGCATATGCTACCTGGAGTTTGACACTCCAACAAGCACTTTTACTTTTCCATTAAGTTTACTTTCCCTTTCTCTGACACAAATTTCGTTTTTATATGTCGATTTGTTTTGAGTATTGGGAGTTCTTTAGAATGCCTTTCTACTACTAGGGTTTCTATTGACATGACTTATACAGGTCTAATAATATATAATAATATAATGGCGTGTCTGGACTTCATCAGTCTATAGAAAGATTAGCCAGTACTAATGTACCGTTGCCAAGGGGATGCCCGATTGTACTAATCGTGCATCCTTTCCGTGGAGGCTCTTTCCATGTCCCGATGAGACGAGGTGATGGTGATAGTGAGTATGAGAGTGTGGAACCAGTGGAAACACTTAAACCTAACTTAAGCCTAAATTCAAACCCTGGTGACCATTAGGGGAACTCGCTTTCGAGAAAAATACCCAAGGCACCAGCCTGGAATCGATCCAGGGACCTTTAGGTCAATAGCCATGAAATCTGACCACTATAACACGAAGCCTTTTATAGGTATATTATCTTCTAAATAAGGGGTCAAACCCAATATTGTCTTAGCTCTTATAAGAGTGGTATTAATGCATGAAACTATCTAAGATAATTAATAAATAATTCCAATTGAGATTATATTGGTATTACCTTATATTCAGTTCAGGAAACCTTCGAAAGGTGTCGTAAAGAAATGAGGGAATCAATCAATCAATTATTATCTTAATTATATCATGGAGTTAACACGCTTCTTTCTTATACAGAGGCTTTTACTCATGAATATGTTTACGTCAAGCTCGAAAGCTATCTCCCTTAACGTTCCCCTCCCCCACCCACCCCCAAAAAATTTAATGCCACTTCTTAGTACTCGTTCGGATTATAATGCTTACGTGCTTACGTACTAAATACGTTAATGTGTTAGTTATGAGGAATTTTGAATGATTATGAAGTGTATTTGTATATGCGTGGATAGAGGGTGGAAAACCATTTAGTAAAATCCCCCCTCAGTACACACGACTGGTATTCGACCCCCAATCTCTCCCTCATCAGCAGTCTAGTCTATTGAAAAAGTGACACCTTATACCATTCGAACACCGATGTGGTTAAGACATTATTTAATTTGATTTTTTTTTCCAACAAGTTTTACTTCCCATCCGGACTATAAGTATTTTAGCAGCAGTAAAGTAGAGTTGAGGGAGTTATAATTGATAGAAAATGCACTAATTTACGTGATGCAGATAACTTCCAACCATTTAAGAAAAAAATACAATCAACACACCCAACCAGGATTTAATCCCCGATCTTGTTACTACCAGCAAACCAAACTGGATGAGCTTGTCGTTTAGTTCGCGCGTCCACAGATAACAGTGACTGTATTTATTTTATCAAATCAATAAAAAAAAATGTTTACGTTTATTGGTTTTATTGAGCCAACAGTCGGGTAGGAAAATGTCGGTAAAACTTTAGAAAACAAAGTCGTCTCAAAGCTTGATGGTCACACATTAGTACATCACGTTTCCAAATCACCAAAGTAAACAAACTTTGATCGTATATCCACTGAAGAAAATACCATCAAGTTTGTAGATAATTGTACGAAGAGTTATTCATAAATAAATAAAAGCTTTATGTTTACATAGATAAAATATTCTGAAATTACATTTCGATGGGGTTTTTTCCCCCCAATAATGGTGAACTTAGTAAAATATAGATTTCTTCACTTCGATCAGTTATTTTTGATTTTATTGACTTTAGGTGTATTATATAATTCTACCAAAGTTTGTGTTTGTATCAATTATGATTGTACAAGCAAGAAGAAAGCTTAGGAAGAACATTACCCGATACCGAGTAAATAGAATGGTCTAACAAGTCTAGAAAAACCCAGTTTAGTTCCTGGAGGTGTTTTTTTAGCTCCACATCTTAATACTACTACTGCCCGTTCAGATTATGCACTTATATAATAATTATTCTGGTGATTTTAGAGATTAGGAAGATTATATTTAGAGAAAGTGTACCCACATTTGCGTGGGGGGAGACTGAAAGACCATTGAGCGAAACCACCCTCGGTACACCCAACCGAGATTCGAACCTTAATCTCCCCTTCATTGGTAGTCTAGTCTACTGCGAAAGTAGCGCGCTATACCATGTGGCCACGGAAGTGAGTCTGGTGATATTAAGCTATTTACTATTTATATAATGATTATTTTAGTAATTGGTTGCAATATTGGTTGTAACAAATGACATCTAGGACACCTCGGTGGTCTTGGGGTAAAGTACTCATCTCATGGCTCCCATGTTCATGTGTTCAGACCCAACCGAGGTCGATGGATTTTTATTGGGCGATACAATTCTGTAGCATTCTTTTTTTTTTTTTTTGCGGGGAAGC
>CABFOV010000111.1:117006-132580 GCA_902141375.1 Timema poppense
CCCCCAACGAGCCCTAAACGCTGAGCACGTCGATTAACTGGCCCAATGATATTATTTCCCTACAATTGTATAAATAAGAATAATAGGAGACTAAACACGTGAGTATATAATCAAAGAAAACGATAATAAACTATAATAAATAAATTTTGAATGTGTTTACATATAAGGTAGTCCACAAATAATATTATCTTATTTACATTTTCTGGCGTTAGTTGTAGCTAAAGTTTTTTACACTGGCTAATTAGCTGCCGATCTTGATGGCTCGGTGCTGGACTGAGCTTAGCACTTAACCAATAGGGTGAACCCGACATCGGCAGTGTGGGATCCGGTTGATAGAGAAAAGGGTTGCGTCAAACTGATAGTTTCTTTTAAGGTGCATGTGCACTAGAAGCAAATTTGAAGCGAGGCAAGCCTTAGGCCAAACGAATGTAGAGAGAGGCAATACGTGACTGAGCCAACTCGTGTCGGTACAGTAGCCCCATGGCTTCTTTGGTACTGAATGACAGCTCACAGCTGACTTCTGACCGTCAACATTTAGGTATATACCTACATTTTGACTGTCAAAAGTGACAACCGCTAAACACATGTTTTTGCAGATCATCTGGTTTGGCGTAGGGATACGTAATTTGGTCTGGTAACTTTTTAAAAGCTTTCAGAAGTCAGCTGGGAGCTGTCAGTCAGCACTAAAAAAGCCATGAGGCTACTGTACATCAAAGTGAGGCAGCTCACACATTAGGTTTAGGCTTGCCTCGCTTCAAATTTGCCTCTATTGTATAAGCACCTTTACACATTGACCAGAATTATTTTTATTGCAACCTCCTAGCTCAAATAACAGCCACCTAAAACATCAATCAAAAGATTCACCTTGAAACTAATAAGAATATATATTTCACTATCCTATAAGCGAATAAAGAGAATGTTCAGCTCACGATCGCCTAGAAAATTTAGGGGTCCTGTAAGCCGAGAATCAGATTGTGTTTCTTTAAAGAACTTGGTTAATTTGATGACTCTTCGTTCTCATCTTGTTCTTCGTGCTCTGCTGGGTCAGTTTATGAATGCCCACCTCAATGAAGAGGAACACCAATGCCGATACCATCCCGGCGAAGAGAATCACCAATAGAAGAGTCACGTTGGAGAGTTCTATACCCTTCACTTCTCTGTCCTCAATTCGAGGAAACGTCACGGGAAACTCGTCCTGGTAGAGTTTGTTTAGTATTCCAAATCTCCTCAACCTCTGGATGCTGAAATTAAAAAAATAAGTTAAAAAAATTAAACAAAAAAGTAATTGCCAAGACTAAAAGTTTATACTCATTTGGTTAATTTTTTTGAGGGTATAGAACAACATTTTAGAAGAATAAAAATCCTTATTTAGGCTATCCAATTGGGTGAAATTTCAATAGGGTTCTTTACTGATGATAAACAAGACTAATACAACATTATTTCAATTTTTGTAACTTATAGAGTGTTTCCATTCTCTCTCTCTCTCTCTCTATCTCTCTCTCTCACACACATACACACACACATATAAAACCACACAAACACACACACACCGTACATACCAACCAACAATGGTGCAGGATAGACTTCTTTTACGCCTATTTACTTCAAGAAGTTATTAGATGATTCCTAATATGATTCATGACAAAATAGAGCCAAAAGATAGCAATATATCTCAGCCTCAAGTGTTATGTCCTAGCATTTAAAAGAACAGTTCATGAAAAGGTGATATGAGCTAATATTCAAAGACGTATCAACCGAAATATTACAGCTCTGAGATTAAATAAAATGGCTAGGAACATAAATCTAGCTTTCCAACAACAAACGCAATCATGTTTTAATAGGATCATAAAGAAACTATTATTAGATAGTTGTTGATTGTTTTATTAGTTTAGAAGCTTCAGAGCTGACATATTCATGAGAAATAACTTGGTGTTATTATATTTCCCTTGAAATAAAAGATGCCTTTAAGATGGATCTTACTAATGTAATGTAATTATTACGACCGATTGTGCATGTCTTGTGTTGACATAAACCTAAATTAGGATTGACCACTGGCATTTTAATCCATCAACTAAAGCTCTGGACAAAGTTTGTATTTACTTGTAGTTGATTATGGTCCTGTAGGGACTGTTTTTGGGCATAGCTATGGTGTTGGTACTCCTGTAACATGCCCCGGGTATGACATCAAGCGAACAGTTGAGCGCTTCGTTCATGGATTCTACCGCGGACCTGGTAGTCATCCAGGCGTATCTATCCTTCCAGCACAAGTTCACCAAACCTTCTTTGACAGAATGTGGTAAAGACGACATCTTGGGCATGATGTGACTACTAAAGATCGTCTTCATGGAGGAAACGTTGGACTCCTGAGGACAAACGATTGAGGTATGGCACTTCGACAGATTACACTATGGCCTTATCTTGTAAGCTATGCCATAGTGGATTAATTCAAGGTAAACTTGTTATAGTCCAATTATATTACAAAGAGTTTTATTTGACTGCTATAAAAACTACTATATCTGCTTTCACGTATGCATACGTCAAATAATGTGAGCTTCCCGTGTCACTTTTGATCAATATCACTAATACCCATAAAATAACATTGATAGTGGAGACCTGGTGGTCTAGGGGTAAGGTGTCAGACTTCTATGCTGGCGGCCGGGGTTCAATCCTCGGTCCCGGCAAAGATTTATCTGATTACCAAACCCTTCCTTCACCTCTGACAAGACGTGTATTAATCACAACTTGTGAATGTGGGGAATGCCAGGCCTCCACCGTGGTTCGGGTTCCACGTTAAACTGTAGGTCCTTCATTTCATCTCACAATCACTCTACCATTACACATTAGCGTAAGTGCGTATAACCCGAACGGGTAGTAAGACACGGTGCTAATAATAATAATAATAATATTGATAATATAGTAAAAATACTATCAATATTTACCATAAAATAATATGTTTTTCTAAACGGATCCTCCTCTGAAAATTGGACTTCAGGGTAAGTGGAGTGTGACACTAAAATTAATTAATTTATAACTGAATTATTTATTCGTCACATGAGCATGATTAGCACTCCCTCCCTATTCTTACGCTGACCAGGAAGTGCTTGTTGGTGGCGGAGTGTCGTTGCAGCTCCAAAGTGTAGGTCCCTCGCTCGAGGAACTCTTGGAAATCGGTGAAGGGCAACTGGTACCTGAGGACTGTCAGGACAGAGGTGAGTTGACCAGAGTAGGCGGCCAGCACCGTGACGACCATCAGGTAGGTCCCAAACACCGCGACTCGACAGGAGGAAGTAGTGTCACTCTGTACACCAACTATCAAGACGGGATCTAAGGTCATCCGATGGTTTGCGAAACACTTCTAATATCATCTCTTGAGGGAACTGCAAGGATACCGTCTATGGTCTAAGGAACTACTCAAGCAATAATCTAAACTGCCGATGACGGGGTGGTATAGGTTTTAATCTCAATTAAGTATACTGAGATTGGCTTCCCGAAAATTGTCTTCCCCTCTCCCTTCACGCAAATATGGGTACACTTCCTATAAATATAACCTTCCTAAAACCATCAGCGTAGTTGAAAGACTACTTGAGTGTAAAACCCGAACGGGTACTACTAACTACTAAGACGTGGTGCTAAAATTTAATTCTAACACCAAACATGATTAGGTAGCATGTCTGCATGCCAAGTTGATGGTCCTTGGTTTTATTGCTAGCGTAGCCGACCCATTTGTGATTAATGCGATTGGGGATTTTCCCTTTCACAATTAATAAATTACCAACCTTGGTGCTGGGTGTTGTGTCTGCACTAGGTTAAGGTAGATTAAATAGCCAAGATGTTTAGTATGGCTGTAGTTGTACCCGGTTGACTCACATTGCTGACACAAAACGGCTACCGTATAGAAGACAATGCCATCTAGCGTGTATTCTTGTAAGCTCGGCGCGTGTGTCCTGAAGACTCGGTGGATCAGCCACACGAGTGACATGGTGAGTGCGACGCTAGTGAAGGTAGCGAACCACAGGTAACGGTCAAGAGGGGACAAGTAATCATTCCACGTCACGTAAGTCTGGTCCGGTTTACGTATATACATGCATGTCCTGAAAAAAAAATTGTATCATTTTGATTCCCCCTACATTAAGGTAAATTTAAATGTGTAAATATCCTGGATGTGTGGTAAGACGTGGAACAAACCCAAAAAGTATTTAAATGAAAATCTGTCTTCAAACAACCAGAGAGTGTAATCCAATAAAAAAAAATTAATTGAAATCATATAAATGTGCTAGTACAGTCCAATTTTCATAGAAAGAACCGTTTCTAAAATATAAACTATGTTATGGCCAAAATTGATATCATTATACTATGTCATTAATGTTATTTTATAGGTATTGATTATATATATCAAAGGTGGTAGCTGTAGATCAGACAACTTGACGTATGGATACGTGAAAGTAGGTCTAGTAAATTCTCTACACCCGCTTTTGTGGCCGCATATTTTAAGGCGTCATTCTCTCTATATACGAGAATGCTGATGATAGGTAGATCAGGATTTGAGTCCCGGGCGAGTATACTGACTCTGGGTTTTTTTTACTAAATGGTTTTCAACTCTCCCTCCACGCAAACGCATTTACACATTAGTGTGTTATATTACATATGTGTATAACCAATACGGCCATTGAGACGTGGTACGAAAAAAACCAACTTTTGTAAAATGCCCTTCTTATAAAATTTGGACTGCATCTGCGCAATGTTACGTGACGTACTTGGAGATGACGAGGGGCAGAGCGAAGTCAATGAGTGACACTCTACCAGTGGTCATGCTGAAATCTCCCACGGCGGCGTCAGCCTTCCCCGTCTCTAACATCTTTATCAACTCCTTCCAGGTGTATCTGACCACGGGGGAGGTGTAGTTACTGGCGGGGGAGATGTGAAACTGAGACCTGCAGCAGATGGGGGATATTTACACCTGGGACCACACTTAGTAATGATCTCGATCCCCGCCCGCTTTAGTATAATTTAAAGTGTAACTATATATAAATACTGGTAAAATTATTCTTAATAATCCTGCTCAACACACGAATCCATTAGCCTTCAAAGTAGCGTCCTTCTAGCTCACCACCTTATCTCAATTAGGGGCGTATATGCTTTTTAAGAGAAGAGTCTTGAGTTCAATTTCTGGTAAGGCCAAAAATTCCATCATTGGTGAAATTCAGGTCTCCCCCTTCACAGTAATTAGTGGCCAAAGGTTTGGGGGTTCTCTTTGTTATAGATTTAAATTATTATTATTACTATTACTATCCCCGCGTCTTACTACCCGTTCGGGTTATACGCACTTACGCTCATGTTTAATGGTAGGGTGTTTGGATTATGAACTGGAGGACCTACAGTTTAACGTGGAATCCGAACCACAGTGGAGGCCTGACGCTACACACATTCACAAGTTGTGATTAATTCACGTCTTGTCGGAGGTTAAGGAAGGGTCTGATAATCAGATAAATCTGTGCCGGGAGCAAGGATTGAACCCCGTACCCCCAGCAGAGAAGTCCAACACCTTACTCCTAGAGCGCCAGGCCACCTAGATTTAAAAGTAGTTTATAAGTCATGTGCTGATATAATCAACCGCTCTAGAAAGTGTACATTAAATACTTCAAATCCCAACAACCATCTTCAGTATCCGCATGGTCTAACGTGCTACCCTTGAAGTAGACTCAACTGCCAATGATGGGGAGATCGAGGTTAGAGTCTCGGCTGGGTGTACTAAGGGTGTTTTTTTCTAAAATAGGGTTCCACTTTACCTTCACCCAAATTAGGGAACACTTTCCCTAAGTAAAGCCTTCCTAATCCTTAAAACCAATAACGTAATTAGTATATAAGCGTACAACCCGAACGGATAGTAAGACGCAGCACTTAAAAGAATCATAACAATTAGTAAGAAACTTCTCTATCATAAACTGTAGCCAGTAATGATCAAACAATGTGACTTGAATACTATAAAATCGATAGTAATTTTGTTTGCTGATGTCCTAATTGGGATTGGATAAACCTACTTGAAAATTATTCCCACTATTTATGGTAAGCAAAGAGGTTACATTATATCACTGAAGTATTGAACTACTGATCAATTGTAAGCCATTCTAAATACATCAACCATACAGTTACATCCCATGTTATAAGTATCTTGCTGATGACTATAAAGTTAGTATTATTATTAGTAGTAGTAGTATCGCGTCTTACTACTCATTCGGGTTATACGCACTTACGCTAATCTGTAACGGTAAGGTAATTGTGAAATGAAATGAAGGACCTACAGTTTAACGTGGGATCCGAACCACGGTGGAGGCCTAGCATTCCATGCATTCAAAAGATGTGATTAATACACGTTTTGTCAAAGGTTAAGGAAGGGTTTGGCAATCAGATAAATCTGTGCTGGGACCGAGGATTGAACCCCGGACCCCACAGAAGTCCGATACCTTACCCCTAGACCGCCAGGTCACCTGACTATAAAGTTCAACGTACCTCATTATCTCCCATTAGAATTAATTTTAAGACAAGCAAGGTAAAGTTATTTTATTCATATCGCCGTAGTAATAATGGTACTTAGGTAAGAATCAAAGGTATAAAGGTACTGTCAAAAAAAATTAACTTCTGTCCGAAATTGGCACACGTATCAAATGTTATCACTTTTATTCTCTTAAGTTGTACAGGAATCTTTGTTTTACCTTTCAACATTCTTGTGTTGAAAGTTTTTCCCTATGTACTGTATTTACCGTACTTACCAAGAGTAGCTCTACAGATGTATCTCCCAATTTCCCGTAGTGAGGGTTATGCCGTTTACAAGAACCAGCCAGAGTAGATGTTAAGTAGATGCTAAGTGAATTCTTAGTGCTAGTGGAGTTTATTTCTTGCCAAGATAAGATGCGCAAAGGGTTTTTTCCAATAAATGACTTCATAACATGAGTCAAACAATGTAATAGTCGAGAGCACACGTTGCAGGTACACAGATTTCACTCATACTAACACGCTGCTGTCCCATTTAGCATCTCCTCAGACTCGTTCACTCATACTAACACGCTGCTGTCCCATTTAGCATCTCCTCAGACTCGTTCACTCATACTAACACGCTGCTGTCCCACTTAGCATCTCCTCAGGCTCGTTCTTGCTTATAGCCCTTGGTGGCTTCGCTCAGTCTGGCCTCCGCGATGGTCCTGAACATTGAAAGTTCTAGCATAAACATTGACCAGTTGATTGGTGTATTATTTCACCTGATGTAGCGGGTATTAATAGTAAAGTGTGTTGTATGATCTCACGTGAAGTTCAGTTTCTGCTCCAGTATCCTCCACACGTGCCCGTAGTATCCTGTCACCTCCAGAGGACGACCGGCCTCTTTGTGCAATATGGTGTTGGGGGGCTCCTAAGGAACAAATAACGGTCATATGTTTGTTCAGTTTAGGATCTAAGACCGTCATAGCTTATGAGAACACAGTATGGACGGGTACGCGGAAAAAAGGCGACAGTATACTTTAAAGTAGAAACTACCATTATCAAGAGGTGGTTTCTACAGAGTAGGTCAGCGTATGACCTCTGCAATGGTTTAGAATATTAGAGTGTTTGAATCAAAATAACGACTATATATCGTATCTATGTGTTCATTTATTTGTATCATCATACACCCTCCCTCCACCCTCAAGCTAGCAAGCTTACCTTGTTCAATTCCAAAATATTTTAGCTAATTATATATGCTCATAGTGTAATAAGTCAACGTTAAGACTCTTAACGTCAAGGGTAAACAGTGTGTAACAGAAAAAGTTGAAAATGATGCTTTTCTTAATACAAATATCACACTCACGTGGAGTACAGCGACATCCAGCGTCAACCCATGGAAGTTAGGCCTGCTGATCAAACGATGACCATCTTGTTTTTTTGTACAAATATCACACTCACGTGCAAGACAGCGACATCCAGCGTCAACCCATGGAAGTTAGGCCTCCTGATCAAACGATGACCATCTTGTGTTTTTGTACAAATATCACACTCACGTGCAAGACAGCGACATCCAGTGCCAACCCATGGAAGTTAGACCTGCTGATCAAACGATCACCATCTTGTTTTTTTGTACAAATATCACACTCACGTGCAAGACAGCGACATCCAGTGCCAACCCATGGAAGTTAGGCCTCCTGATCAAACGATGACCATCTTGTTTTTTTGTACAAATATCACACTCACGTGCAAGACAGCGACATCCAGTGTCAACCCAAGGAAGTTAGACCTCCTGATAAAACGATTACCATCTTGTTTCTTTGTACAAATATCACACTCACGTGCAAGACAGCGACATCCAGTGTCAACCCATTGAAGTTAGACCTCCTGATCAAACGATGACCATCTTGTTTCTTTGTACAAATATCACACTCACGTGCAAGACAGCGACATCCAAGTGTCAACCCATGGAAGTTAGACCTCCTGATCAAACGGTGACCCTCATGTGTCATTAGACCTTCGCCACGGCTCCAGTTCCCGAAGATAAACTTCTGGAGGGGCAAGTCCTTCCTGAACCGGAACACCTCTGTCAAGACAGCGCCGGAATCACTCCACCGTGAGAGGAGAACCTCCGAGCCGTACGAGACGTCGATACCTTCGAAGATGTGGTCCAGGCTGTCGGAGGAACTTTGTTCAAACCATATGAGCCACCTCACGTTGGTTCGGCCGAGAGCCTCGCTCACCTGGGAGAAATGTGTGGGCTTGAGTCACATGTTTTGCGAGTGTGTGGGTTTGAGTCACATGTGCTGAGTGTATAGCAGACTCCAACTCTATAGCAAAGGTTATTTCCCAGCACCAATCATTAAATGAAATAATACATTTTATGATACTTGAAAAAGATAAGGAAATGTAGTAAGGAAACAATTTTTAAATATAATCATAGAATTCAATGTGGAACAGAGTTGAAATTTGGAATTTAATATAAATTCCAAAGATAAACTAGAGTAAGATATGGACCTTAGATTGAGCAAAAAATTGATTGAAACTAGGAAACCGACTATATATTCATCATAATATGAAAGAGTTAAGAACACATTAAATGAATACAATTCACATATATATAACATATTAAAATAATATAATTTAAACTTAACAGTTTAAGTCAAGTGTGAAGATTGGCGTAAAGAGACAAATTGTATAATTGTTAGAATAGTAGAAGTTTATGAATTAACAATAATAAAATGAGGTAAAATTATAGATTAATCTGAATTGAAATAAATTTAAATCTATTCTTATCTGATTTAATGCCCTTGTTATAGTTGATCTTTGGAATTTATATTAAATTCCAAATTTCAACTCTGTTCCACATTGAATTCTATGATTATATTTATTTTATAATATTTGATACACCTTATTAATTAGTGTGTGTTCAATAATTTAATCATGGTTAGTGAGGTGTAAAACTTCCAATACTCGTCAGATTAGACTTTTCTACAAGAAAAACTTGTTATTTACAGATACTAAGCCTCACCAATAAGCATTTTGAAACTTAAATGTTTAATTTTTGTAATTTTATGCTGTTATATAAATTGCCAATTAATGATAGGCTGACAAAAATCTGCAGTAATTTAGTTGAATGTTGGTTTATTGAATTGATCTTTCAGGTTAGGATGAAATGAGTTACAAAATTCAATACAAATTTTGTTCATTTTATTTATTGTCTAAATATTTTCAAATATACAAAATACATTATTTTCCAACTCAAAACACTTAAAAAATTATAAATTAGTTTTTCTTGGAGAATATTTCATATAATTTGATTCGGTTTACCTTCAAATATATAAATTTGAGCTTACTCAGCCCTAATGATGGTTTTGATATAGATAATACAAGTAATATTTTGGAAATATATTAATATGTTTGATTTCCAATACTAGACTACCGAAGATGGGGATACACGGGTTCGATCCTGACCGTGTGTGCTGAGGTGGTTTACCTATTTTTTTCCAATCTCCTTCCAAACAAATGTGAGTTCACTTTCTCTCAATAAAACCTTCCTAATCCCTAAGCCATTATTGTAATTAATACATAGGCTTATAACCCAAACCGGTAATAATACACCGTGCTTAGAATAAAAATCCAATATTTGGCAACCCTGAAACTTAACAAATGTGCTGAACTTTGTTAAAATAGGAATAATGTTGTTCATCCTTTTGAACTAATCTACCGAACGTATCGATTAATTTAAATAAAACCATCGTGGGTGAGAACAGTCTAGAGGTTCTAACCTTTGTCCTGTGTTGTTTGAGTCGAGTCTCGGAGGTGAACAGCACCTGCAGAGGTATCATCAAGCTGCAGGTGGGGTCATCCTGCACCTCACCTAGACCTCTTGTGAAGGCCGGAATGCCGCGATAAGATAACATCTTCAGTACCGTGGCGAGGGCTGCACAGTTTCTTATGCCTGTAACAACAACATAATATTATAATGGGTCAGGTGACCTGGTGGTCTAGGGGTAAGGTGTCAGACTTCTGTTCTGGGGGTCTGGGGCTCAATCCTCGGCCCCGGCACAGATTTATCTGATGATAAACCCTTCCTTCACCTCTGACAAGACATCTTGTGAATGTGGGGAATGCCAGAACTCCACCATGGTTCGGATTCCATGTTAAATTGTAGGTCCTTCATTTCATCTCACAATCACCCTACCATTACACATTAGCGTAAGTGCGTAATAGCCCGAACGGGTAGTAAGACGCGGCGCTAATAATAATAATATACCCGTATTACACGACTCTAGCTCGTACTTGAAATCAAGTGTGCTAGCTAACACAAGCTAACACGTCATCATCTAGCGTCATGTGAATAAGAAAAGTATACTGGTTCTGCCTCTTGGTACTGGCTACCATACTAGTTGTGAGGATATAACAGACGCTATTTTCGTACTAGTTCCGACACTAGTCTGTGTAATTCGACCAATCAATGCGCGCTGAGACTGTTGTGTTAAGAAATGGTAGAAATGGCGCCAACATGGTCATCGGATGTGATTTTATTGTTGGTGGAAAATTATTCTAAACATTCTTGTTTATATAATACCAAATTTCCACAATATGACAATATATTTAATTAAAAACATGTCATCTAAAAACGACAAACTGTGTTCCAGACCCAATTCTAATCTAAATAAACTTGATATCATGCCAACCTTGGGTGGTTGTTTTTTTAGAATATAAAGTGTTCGTAGGCTTAAAAATAAAATTTGTGTATCAAGGATACTGTATTTGGACACCCTTGGGCTTAGGGGCCTCTGACCACGTCGTAAATAACTGAATACACATTTATGGAGATACTAAACGTTAGTATCAACCCGAATGTATATTACCTAAACTCTGAATGTATCATTTTTAGCATCACGTGACCGTTATTTCGTCTTTCCAGCCATTCCCGTGTCCATATTATTTTCTTACACTCCCTCTAATAATTTTCAATATTATTATCAATAATTAAACCAGCTGCTGCACCCAAAATTAATCTCTGACGTTCCATAATTATTTGCACTAGAACCCAGTACCAAACTAGCAGCGTGTGAATACTCTAGTCACGTTTCTATTGTACTAGCTAGTATACAGACATCTAGGCGTTATTAAGCACACTTGATTTCTAGTACAAGCAAGTGTCGTGTGATAGTAACTTTAGGCCCGCACATATTATCAAGATTTGAAGGTCGGTCAATCCTCGATTCGACCTGAACTGCTGAATATTTAGTATTCTAGAAGAATTGAAGACCATCATATTAGTGTATATCATTACTGACCGGGAGGGACAGGTCTCCTGTATGTAGACTACACGCCGCTCACATGACATTGAGCGTTGCTCAGGGTGCACCTATCGATGTTGTCTACGCGTCACACACGCAATGAGATAATGGGATGAGAGTTATTACGAAGTTTTGGAGCCAGTACGAGTCTTAGGTCCAGTTTCATAGTCAAATTTAGTACGCCTCAAGTGCGGCACTACACTAAATACAAGACGACACCTACCTGAACCAGAATGGAATGGGCCGTTCTCGCATAGGAAACTGGCCCATTCCATTCTGGTTTAGGTTGGTGTCGTCATGTACTTAGTGTAGCGCCGCACTTGAGGCGTACTAAATTTGACTAGGAAACTGGCCCTTAGATTTAACTTGAACCTAATTTACCAAGCCCTGGTGAGCATTGGTTGGGATGATTCTCAACTAAGAAAAGAACAAGGTAACAGTCGGGAATCGAACCCGGAACCCCTAGGATCGTAGCAAGATACACTGAACACACCACGGGGATAAATTCTTCCAAGATTATTCAGTGTATATAGATCATAGGTCCTTGTATATACTCTAGATTCGGAGGCCCATTAATCTCCCATCCGACTAAAACTGCTGATAATTTAGTATTCAAGGAGATTGGCTGACACCCATGACTAGACAATGTATATAGATCATAGATCTGTGTATTTACTTAGGATTCGGAGGCCCATTAATCTCCCATCCGACTAAAACTGCTGATAATTTAATATTTTAGGAGATTGGCTGACTCCCGAGACTTTGTGAATACCAACACCTTTCCTCTCGACCAGAACCATCAAGAGACTCACTCAGCTGAGGACTAACGACGTCATACACCAGGAAGACGCAGTCCGAGCTGTAGTGACGCTGCAGAGCTACCGTCAAGTCGACCACGCGGTCTAATTGCAACAGAGACGCCGCAGACGCCAGTGTTACCAATAGCAGTAGCGGTAGCATGACCAACTTAACAAACAGTTTGACTGGTTGAGGACTGGACTCGTCGTGGAAGTTTTTCTCTCTCGAATACGCCAATTTTTATACGTCAATTTTGTTGTTGTTGAAGAAAATGTGTGAGAACTTTGCATGTGCTACCTGCAAAGTTTAACTTTGATCATATCCGGTATATATAAGTCGAAGATTGTTACACATACTTTTACGTTTCCATAAAGTTCTTTTCTCCTTTCTCTGACAGAAAATCAGTTTTAATATGTAGATTTTTTGTATTATGATTTAATCAGAACGTATGCTTAATGATTGGGCCAATTTCTCACGTGACTTGTCTAATTATCTCCCAAGAAAGGGGTCTAACCCAAAATCTTTTAAGCTTTAATAAGTTTTGTAATAATGAACCAAATCATATGAGATTGAATTCATAAATTTGTTTTGTAAGCAATGAATAATCTAATTAGAAATTAAATTGCTTCTTTCTTAAAATTATTTAATGAAAATTTCGAAAGATATTGTGAAGTAGTGAGAGAATCAAACCGCGTCCTTTTGAAGAGACCTTAATGATACCGCAGCAATGTAGCGCTAACACTTTTCTAAATTCTGCAAAATGAATCCATATATAGGCCTACCTCGTTTACATTAGTTTCAAGGTTTTTTTTTATTTTATCTCTCCATATGCATATACATCAAAAATAATTAACAAAACATTAATTAATATGATTATTTTGGTTTTTCGCAATTGTACTTGCCCATGTTGTACCCATTTTATTCAAGACGACTTAATACACTGATTAGTGTAGTCGTAAAAATCCCTAAACAATAACTATGCCTATTTAAGTTTGCGGTATTTATTAAGTCAATAAACAAACACTGCATATGTGGTTATATTTATTAAAACACTAACCAAAAACTACATAAATATGTGGTTATATTTACTCAAAAACTAACCAAAAACTACACTATTTTGTTCGTGTGCATTGGTATTATGGAATCATCATCAGGATATGAAAATGTTGTTAAAAGTTAGAAAAACAAAGTTGTACCAAAAGCTGAAGTTCCCTACCTCGCCGCACAAATATTGATCGTGTGTAATGTTACAGGAAAATAAAACCAATAGGTTTGTTCAAAAATGTGGCTAAACTTATTTATTCAAAAATAAAAGTATACTCGATCAAATAAATACTCATAAAAACTATGTTTCTATGTGTTCAATATTGGTGTAGGCATGATTTTGAAATACTTAAATAAAAATTATGCAATAAATGTATCCACCTTATACTTTTTGATTTAAATGACTTCCGCTATATTTTATATGCCTAACAAATTATTTATTTGTATCGATTAAGCTTATAAAATAGTATATTGACATAATTAATTGAAGATAGTTTGAATGGCTAGTAGGCTAAGATACGGGGAGAAAGAAAACTACACAATTTTATGTATATGGTATAGATTATAGGGCAAATGCTATAATATCATATATTAAACCATGTAGTTACGTTAATTGCTTTTTTTTAAATTCTTACTACACGCCCGGGTGATCCATATTAGACCACATTAATTATGTAGAGGTAGAAAAAGTAGAACTTTAAAACTAGTGTTTTTAAATATTCATGAAGAGAGAGTGGAAAACCACTAACGAAAAACAATCAGGTACGGATATAAACCCCGAACGCTCCATCACTGGAAAACTATAATATATATAAAGTTGAAGAATTAGCCAACATGATCACCGAAGCTTTTTTTTAATGTTTAATACCAAATAAGCCTATCACTAATAGTGATATCCATCCAAAATAACTAAAATAATTATGTTGGAAAACCATCTGTACAATAATTTGGAAAATTAATGAATTTCGGAAGCATTTTATTATAAAATTGAAATCAAGGACTTTTCTAAATGCATCCAAAGAATGGTGATGATGAACGAACTAGTATTGAGATACCCGAATAATAACGATGAAGAATGAAGCTAGTCGTATGAGACTCGGAATATAACCGTGACGAAGATAGTCGTGTGAGACCCGAAGAATAACGATGAAGAACGAAGCTAGTTGTGTGAGACCCGAATAATAAACGTTGAAGAACGAAGCTAGTCGTATGAGACTCGGAGTATAACCGTGAAGAAGATAGTCGTATGAGACCCGAATAATAACGTTGAAGAACGAAGCTAGTCGTATGAGACTCGGAATATAACCGTGAAGAAGATAGTCGTGTGAGACCCGAAAAATAACGATGAAGAACGAAGTTAGTCGTATGAGACTCGGAGTATAACCGTGAAGAAGGTAGTCGTGTGAGACCCGAAGAATAACGATGAAGAACGAAGCTAGCCTTTTAGCATCACGATGTTTATGTGAAGGATAGAGATAAACAATTACACACCAATCAGAGTGAAGAACAAAGGACTAAATAATATTTTATCTGTAGCGACGAGTAGAGCCGAGGATTGCCGAAGATTTCTGAGAGAATCCGATGATTCCAATTCACATCAGCCATGGGATGCATCGTGCTATCTGTCCTTCGTTTATTATGTTGCAACTAGTTCCTTCACAGCAAGTTGGTGCGCCACGTGGTAAATGCATACGACACTGAAACAAAGAGGTTTTTTTTTTTACCACATATTACTACCCGTCCAGGATATCACCATTTATTTAAACATTATTATTATTATTATTATTATTATTATTATTATTATTATTATTATTATTAGCACCATGTCTTAATACTCATTCGGGTTATACGCACTTACGCTAATGTGTAATGGTAGGGTGATTGTGAGATGAAATGAAGGACCTACAGTTTAACGTGGAATCCGAACCACGGTGGAGGCCTGGCATTCC
>CABFOV010000111.1:132681-187102 GCA_902141375.1 Timema poppense
TTCGGGTTATACGCACTTACGCTAATGTGTAATGGTAGGGTGATTGTGAGATGAAATGAAGGACCTACAGTTTAACGTGGAATCCGAACCACGGTGGAGGCCTGTCATTCCCCACATTCACAGGATGTCTTGTCAGAGGGGAAGGAAGGGTTTGGTAATCAGATAAATCTGTGCCGGGACCGAGGATTGAACCTCGGCCACCGGTACAAAAGTCTGACACCTTACCCCTAGACCACCAGGTCACCTTTATTTAAACAAAGGGGGTGTATATGAGTATGGCAGACTTTAGTGTATACTACCGAATTTGCGTGGAGGGAAAGTAGGAAATTATATAGGATAAAACAGCTTTATTCACACATGTTTATAATTCGTAGCCCGACATTCCTGTCAGCACAAAACCAGACCAGAGCAGTTTGATGCTTAATCCTTATGACATTAAGCTGTATTTAATTATTATTATCATCATTGTCACAACAAACATTATTATTAGGCTAGGATGTAGCTCAGGGATTACTACATAATTATGTACACTTCATTTATTCTCAAAGGTAGCAAGATTCTCTGGTGCAGTTGATAAGATAGACCCATAGAGTAATGCGTCAAGAAATAATATATTGCTACCTGTCAAGATATACGTAATGTACTAACTGTTAAATTATGTTGGTGCCAGGCTAAGGTGTAGAAGACGCGAGAAAAGGCCAGAGATTTTGCAGTTTTTACATTTTTGTCCAAAATAAATCAAATATTTCTCCAGCAGAAACATAAAGTCCAATTTTCTTCCCATTATGATATCAACAGTTGTTTAATATTCATCAATTTAGTGACAAATTTTTTCTCTTCACTAAAAAACTGTTGATATCAACTTGCAAAGAAAATTAAGCTTAGCTTTGTTACTGGAGCATTAATTTATTTATTTTGACCCAAAAAAAAATGTTTTGCTACAAAACTGCAATAACACTTACCCTTTTCACATCGCCTACATCTCCACCTTATTAGCATGATAGACATCCTATCTAATTGTAATCAGTGCGTATCAGACAGTTATATACTATAGATAACAAGCTCTATATCTATGGATATACTTACCGGTCTTCTAACTAAAATGCATGAATGCAATCCTGCTGAAATTAATACGATTTTTATCAGTAGAAACAACAACTTCAAACAATTCATCGTAAATGAATGAACCTCATTATTCATTATAGCGTTATTTATATTTATTTGCATACTGGAAACGTTACATTTGAATTAAAACTATCGTATAATAATTTTGAATGTGACGTAGTGTATTAAATGAAGGAAATTACCAATATAATAAATGTACTATTTATACAATGATTAAGGGAGTAATATATTTGTTTCATTAATCTATAATAATTAATATTGAGCTATACAAATCGCACGTACAATAAACTGTTTGGGATCTAAGTTTAAAAGTTGATGTTCAATTCAAGAGCTCATGAGAAAGAAATGAAATGTAACGTTTTGTTTATTCAAATGTCAATAAAGTACCATCGTTCATCACGCTAGTTTTATGGATTCTGAAAAAATTTATAGCCATTTAATTTTAACACGAGTTTGCAATCTTAATTAATATCACCTGTACATTAAATGGTCGTTTTGATTCTATACTAATCAGTTTACGATTAAATCATTTTATGACTTCTCTGTAAATATTTAAGTTATCATTGTCATTGTAAGATTTGCATAGTGATTTGGAATCACTTTAAAATAATTTTAAGTTTAATGAACAGTGTTAAAATTAATTGCCATTGGTTTTGTGATATATTTAATATCTATTTAAATAAGTACTATTTAAATATATTCCCCAATAAGGAATACAGCTAAATACTATGGCCATTTATGATAAATGAATTTGTATAATAGTAATATTAAATCCAAGGGAAGACGTAATTTCTTGTAATATGAAAATTCCAACTTATTTTAAAAGATTAACATCATACAAATTCCATATGATATAACTTTATTTTACTAGTAATACTTGTAGTTTCAATACTGAATAGCGGGTTATGGAGGAGGAGTTTTATAGAATCCGTTAACTTACAACTGGAAATTTGTGAGGATAGTCCACCATCAAAAATCTTGCCTTTGGGTGACCGTAGCGACACTAGCGATGCGGCCGACCCTTGAGGTATTTTTCTAGTTGTGACGTTAGGAATGTTAGTAGGCTATAGCAAAAATACGGTAGGAAGGGTAGTCAGTATCTGAAAGTTACAAGAATATTTTAATCTACACTAATATTATAAAGAGGAAATATTTGATTTTTTGTTTTTTTGTTTGTAAAGGATAAACTCAAAAACTACTGTACCTATTTTAAAAATTCTTTCACCAATATAAAGCTACATTATCAGAGAGTAGCATAGCATATATTTTATTTTGAAAATTTAATTTATTACTCATAAAAATGTCGATAGTCACTCATATTTTATGGTAGAGTCTATGATGATTCTTCAATATGTGTGTTGAAAATAATAAGGGGAGGGGGGTAACGGGAGAAGGGTCTAGTCTACTTTTATATATTCATACGACAATGTATGATATCTGAAGTTGTCGTTTTTGGTATATATTATCTATAACCTAATAAATAACAATAGTAAATGTTATCAACTTTAACCACAAGAGAAAAGTTTGTATATTCTAAAAGAAATCTTCTATGTAAGCTGGACAATTTATTTGATTGAGAAGTATATATATTTCATCACCCGAGAATGCAAGTGTTCTATCTCCAAAATTGTTAAATTTGAGATATTTGCTGTTTACGTTTATTTAGAATGCGGTGAAATCGAGACTTCTATATAATTACTTAAGAAGATACAAACTCGAGTCGTCATCTAGTGACAATGGTTTTATACACAAGGTCAAACTTCAATGCTCTTTTACACAAAAGTGAAAAATTTGACATAGAACACTTGCATTCTCGGGCGACGATTTCCTCACCAAGTGAGCCATTGAACTTCGAAATTAGGAATCAGCAATGGTATTAATGTCAGAATCTTTTAACGCTTATATTTATTTCTCGTCGTAGGTCGGGTTGGGCCTGTATATTTAACACACACACACATATATATATATATTTATAAATATAAGATGAAAAAATTATCAGAATCTCCGTTAAAAGAATTGAAAGAAAAATATTTTAATTCAACTCATGTTCAGCTGAGGTATTACACATGGTTTTAGATATTAAAAAAATAATATGCTACAACATTCAAATATTATTATACTTTAACAGATTTAGGTTATCATCACGTCTTACTACCTGATCAGGTCATACGCATATATGATAATTACTCTTATGAGGATGTAAGCATTTTAGAGGTGATCTACCTGCATTTGCATGGATGAAGAGTAGGAAACAATTAATATAAAAACACCTTTAGTATAACTGACCGAGACTCGAACCACGATCTCTCCATCATTAATAGGTCTGTTCAATACATGAGTGGCGCTTTAGACCATTTGACCAATGAAGCGTAACGATGCAGATTCTTAAAGTGTATGACAAGACATCTTGTGAATGTGAGGAATGCCAGGCCTCCACCGTGGTTCGGATTCCACGTTAAACTGTAGGTCCTTCATATCACAATCACCCTACCATTACACATTAGCGTAAGTGCGTAGAACCCGAACGAGTAGTAAGACGCGGTGCTAATAATAATAATCTTAAAGTGTATTGAAAGTTTCACTTTTTTCCTTCAACAGAGCGTACAAACGTTTAGTGTATGCTCCAGTTGAAAAGGAACTCTCCAATATCCCCTCAAAAACCTACATTCAAAAAGTCACAATGGCTGAGACGTAAAAAAGGAAGAATCTGTTCCGCTCAGAAGAGTTTAGACAAAGGACAGATTATATCTGGACTGGTACTCATGATATGTACTTCAAGGCTTATGTATGTTTTATTTACATATTGACCGACACACGTGCACATGTTTATATAAACACACATAAAAAATCCGTAAAATCTCCCACATTCAAATAACTCAAATCCGCTTCGGTGGCCGCAGAGTCTAAGACGCTACACTCGCAGTAGACTAGACTGCTGGTGATGGGGAGATTGAGGTTTGAATCTTGGTCGAGTGAACTGAGGGAGGAAACACTCTCCCTCCACGCAAATGCGGGTTCACGTCCTATAAATCTATCCTTCCTTATTCTCAAAACCAACAACGTTGTAAGTACATAAACGTATAACTCGAACGGGTAGTAAGACGTGGTGTTAAAAAAAACTGATCCTGAAGATCCTGGATATTAAAATAATTTTATTTTACAAAAAAAAAATGATAATAATGAAAAAATGAAAGTTGAATGTAATTTCAAAACAAACTTCAAACTTAGAAACGAATAAATAAGATGCAACTAAACACATTTTATAATTTAATCTTGAAATTGTAAAAGATAAATTAGGCTTATATTAAAACATTTAAAGGCTACTAACATTCATGTACATTTAATTTGAAGTTTTAATCGTTTTAATAGTGCACTTTCTAATCACTAGGATAAGATATGTCCATTACTGAAAATATATCTTCTTTGGAAAACACATATGAAAACACACACTTGTTGATAACATAAGTATGAACATGTAGTTTTAACATAGTTATAATACCTAGAATAGTGATATGTTTCTTTTAATTAATCTTTCTCGTCCTGTGCTCTTAAATTAGTGAAAGTGGGGGACTAACAATAAGATCCATTGAGGGGAAATAAAAAATGTAATACCAATACTGGATGGGATACCAAAAATTTAACCTAGAGTAGTAATAACTAAAAATTAAAACTTCAATTTTGCATATTAAATTATTACTGGGAGCTATTTAGGAAGAACAGCACTGTGATTCTATTTCTTTTGAACGATAATGATTGTGGAGTTACCGACTTTGACCTCAAGTTGAGCAAAGTGAGCTATTCCGGATCTCCTATTGATCTCCCATAATGGGTATATCAGGGCTAAAACCCCGGTTGAATGTACTGAAGTGGTTTTCCTAATTATTTCTGCACTCTCCATTTAGGTAAATGTGAGTACACTTCCTCTAAACTCAACCTTACTCGTTCCTAATCCATTCGCGTGGTTAGTAAATATGCGTACAATCCGTACGAGTAATGGTGAGACTCAGTGAAAAAATAAAATAAAAAAAACATATACTTCTTAAAATAATATGCGTATAGGTTGATTTTGGTAGGAAGAACAGTAGAAGTTAGCTACTAAAGTTACTAAAACAATTTTAATATATTCATACATCAAGTCGTGTTATCTGCAGTTGTCTCTTTTGATATATATTATCAAAATATATAAAATAACACAAATAAAATAGTAAAATGTTATCAATATTGAACGCAATTAAATAAATTTGAATTTTCCCTACATTTCTTCCAACCAAAATCAAGGTATAGTAGAACGTGATAATACATGAGCCATTTTTCATTTAAAAAAATTTGATCGGACAAGAGCTATAAATTTTTTAAATTCCTTAAATATTCAATACACTATAGTTACGATTATGCGGCCCGGTTCTCTGTGTTAACAAGTGTGTTTCAAAATAAACAAACCCGTACATATCCACTATAAAACATTTCCTGAGTTTATAATGTAATACATTTGACGCTCAATTTTTTCACTTGTTCTTGCTTTGTGACCAATTGTCAACCATCTAAGTATCCAAATATACTACTAAAGGGCAATGGATCTGTCAAGATGTCTTTGGCCAAGGATAAGGTGGGGTGGGGATGATATGAATGCATGTGTGGGTTTGTGATTGACGTTAGACTTGGCTTTTATAAGGTTTATTGATACTACTATGTTATTACAAATGTGATGTTAAAAGTGAAGTTAGAATGAAGAACTTAGACAATATAGAGAAGTGAGTGACAGAACGAGGTGTTAAGAGGTTTACCCAATGGCCTGTCTGACTGCTAGGTGGTCCCTGCACGGTCGTCGAACCTGGCTCCCTGGGCTCGAGTGGCAGACCCAACGACCCGACGACTTAGCCCACGTGGCCCCATGACAGGCAGCATGACCTCCTATAGTCAACCTCGAAGAGCCCAAGACCTCTCCCTCCCCCTTTTAACCCGGCCTCTGGCCTGATTCCTAGCTCAGGACTGCTGACAACTTCTTTTGCGTCAGATCCTATAGTTTGTTTATTGAATCATCATAACAACCTCGTAACATTCGTTATTTCATTCGCCATTCACAAAATAAAATGTTTACACAAACATGCCTTCCAATTGAGGTCGTTTGATGGATGACACGATGTTTATTATTATTATTATTATTATTATTATTATTATTATTATTATTATTATTATTAGCACCGCGTCTTACTACCCGTTCGGGTTATACGCACTTACGCTAATGTGTAATGGTAAGGTGATTGTGAGATGAAATGGAGGACCTACAGTTTAACGTGGAATCCGAACCACGGTGGAGGCCTGGCATTCCTCACATTCACAAGATGTCTTGTCAGAGGTGAAGGAAGGGTTTGGTAATCAGATAAATCTGTGCCGGGACCTGGGATTGAACCCCGGCCGCCAGCATAGAAGTCTGACACCTTACCCCTAGACCACCAGGTCACCGACACGATGTTCCTTTCCCAAATTACTCCTACAATTACTCCTACAATTATTAATGTATTCTTATTTTACATAGCAATCAGAAAATGGGCAGATTCTGTTAAAGAAAAAGTTAAAAGTTTTGTAAAAATTAAAAAAATCCAGGCAAACCCACACTGAAAATTATTTCCATCCGGATTCCATATTATCCGGGTTTTTTTCCATTATCCATCCCGGAAAGCCGCAACTCTAGGTCGGATGGTCGTGACTTTATTGTACTTATCAAGTAACGAATTCCTTGAACAAAATTTCCGCAAGAATTTGTTTCGCCATTGGGTCGGTATTAACTGTGTGTTTTAAAGTATTACTAACAGTAACTTCCTTGGGTCTATATTTGAGTACGTGGGTAGGGTTAGAGGGACATCATTTGCGTAACTGGAATATTTAAAGGAACCCTGGCAAGGTAACAATAAGCTCACAAAATTATACCATCCTTCTTTCTCTAAAAAGGACAAAATAATACATGAGTATTTTTTATTCAAGGTGTACAAGAAAGCCATGAACTTTTTATTTCTGTACCATTTCCTTATTTTCTTTCTCTCGATCCCTCGAAAAGAAAATATTGCTATTTAAAAAAAAATCGTACGCGAGATTTTAATAAAGGTCGATATGACACAGAAAAAATAATTTTCGCGATACCATCTGTCTAGCTGTCTGTCTGTCTCTCTGTATCTCGGCCAAGAACCAAAATCATTTTAACAATTGGACTTAATTTTTTGCATCTAGGTTTTTTTGTAAGACTATCCCGTGGATTTTTTAGAATTAGATATTTAACCCTAAAATTAAGGGTAGTTTACCGAGGGGAGGGGGAAGGAATAGTAAAAATCGATTTTATACAAGTCCGGTATGACAATTTTTTTATTAAATTTTGTATTCATATATTGTTTAGTATTAAAAACAAAATGGCAGCTATCAACCCATGAAAATTTATTTAATGGTACGTAATTAACGCAACCAGAAATTTCTAATTTTTATCATATCCCGTAACTACGGTATCTAGGATACGAAATAACTTTTCATTGTAAAGTTGTGGAACCATTCAAAGCCAAAATATTTTGTACATAATATATTTTTATAAAACCAATAATTTCTGAGCTGTGAGAAAATTTATATATATATTTATTTATTTATATGGAACCTTTTGACAATTGAAATTGATTTTTATACTCTTTGTTGGACAGAGATGTTCCACTTTCCTCAATGTTTCTATAAAAAATTATACTATTTAAATGTTTCTGCAACAATGTATATTATTTAGTTTCACAAGTCTTACTTTTATTTAGTAAATGTTTTTACATTAACTTGAAAGAGAAAGTAGGTCTTTGCATTTCACCGTACCATTTATTTTGTTTTTCTAAACATGTATGATGATTTGCTTAAAAAATTTTAGTTATAAAATAAAAATTTTATATAAACAATTGTCAGTGGCTATCTTTAACAATTAAACTGATTTATAAAAAGTATCCCGCCTCGGTGGCGTATTTGGTTAACGCGCTTGTCGTGTTGAGCTCGACTGCTGAGGACGGGGAGATCAAGGTTCAAATCTCGGTCGGGTGAACTTTTTTTTTCTTAAATGGTTTTCCACTCTCCCTACACGCAAATGCGGGTTCACTTCCTCTAATTCAACCTTCACAATTCCTAATCCATTAGAGTAATTAGTACTTAAAGCGTATAAACCCGAACGGGTAGTAAGACGCGGTGCTAAATATTATTATTATTATTATTATAAAAATAACTATCATATTTTTTATATTATCATCTCGTCTCACTACCCGTTCGTGTTGTATACATATGAACTAATTACACGGATGTGTTAGGGAAGAGGAAGGCATACTTTTGAAGAGATGTATCTACACTTGCGTGGAGGGAGTATAGTAAAACATTTAAGGAAAACCACCATCTTTACAACAACGTCGGATTAAAACCCAAATCTCCCCGTCATAGGCAGTCCTGTATCATATTTATTGAAATAATAATAATATATCAACAAAACTTTATTAAATACGTTGAAGCTATTTGTATAACAATTAAATCACAAAGAAGGATAGTTTCATTTACATGTATTTTCAGGTAGTAAGATTTTTCTAAATTCCACAGTAAAATAAATTAGAACGTGATTCGACTTATTTCTAATGCAGTTTGAAATAAACTTTCAAGACTCTTCCGTACCATATAATATTTTCCGTCTTTTTAAATTTATACATTCAATTGTTTACTGACCATAAATGTACTGTAATATTTCACTTTTGTTTTTTAACATACAATTTAGTTGGTAGGACTGTGCAATACTATAAATCCTACCAATCACAGAAAACGGAACTCAAGTCTTACCGCATAAGACGGATGGAATTGTCCGCGTGTCCACACATGTGGTTCAACTATCTTTAATTGCATCAAAGTAACTGTCTAAATGGATTTTTTTTATCTCCATGAGATACTAATAGAATAATTACTTAACTGGTGTTCTGATCTGTTACTTAACTTAAATATATAATCTAATTTTTAGCTCTCTATGAGGTACTAATAGAATAATTATTTAACTGGTGTTCTGGTCTGTTACTTACCTTAAATATATAATCTAATTTTGAAAAGTATAAATCTCTTAACACTAAGTTCTAAAATGAATGACACTTTGAACTTTTTTTTTTTGTTGACTGAGCTGACGTGACACCATGTACTCTCCGGAATAGTGTTATATTCTATCCATAGAGAGCTCTCACTGTCAAAAGATGTTATTAATGGTTATTTATCGAGTTCATCTCCTTGGGGAGTCTTGTTCGACTTTGAGAGGCTTTTTAGAGTTTTTCGTTGTTGTCAGATAACTTGGGTCAATCCTAGATGGAGTTTTAAAGATTTTACTTGTTCTAGCTATTTTTGTCAAACAAATCTGTTTTAAAAACCTTATTTTCCAACAATAAATAGTCCAGAATATAATAATTGCATGCAAAAATTTGAAAAGTATTAATATAATAACCTACTTTCATTTGATCGATTATTTAAAACAATCACAATTAACTCAAACTGTACATATACATTTAGGTCTTTATTTTAATCGATAATCAAACTATAAAACGGAAACAATCAATTTAATGCATCACACTTATGAGATAAAACAATGAAGGTAGTAAACATAATCAAAGTTTAGAAGAATTTTTAAAATAATTAAAGTTGGGAAGGTGGTAGGTAAATTAGATAGTAAAATACTAACGTAAAACCTAGAAATAAATTAAAGCTTAGTGTTATGCATTAATAAAAGTTAAAGTCATAACAACAACAAATATCTATAATTTACGGTGTATTTTATTTTTTGAAACCGATTAATGTTTCACTAATGGCATTTTATGTATTCAATCTTTTTTTAATATATACGTTTAAAATATAATTTATGAAATGTTTAATCTAAGGGGACATGTATTAGGAGGGTAGTTATGAGGAAAGTTAATATACGCCTGGAGAGAAAATAGAAACCTCTAATTGTAAATTAACCTCTTCTGTGTACCTGGTCTCTAAAGTAGGCCTACAAGTTGGAATACGGTTTCTTAATTGTGCTACCACCACCAAATATTTTAATTCCAAAATTGGTCTTGTATCAATCTAAAAATTTTGCTCTTGATTTTGAGGAAAAAGTTTCAACGGCCAACTGAATTTCCGGTGGCTGGAAGGTTATGGTTCAGGCCTCTGATTGATTAATTGATTAGTTTTCCAGGTAGCCAAGTAATATATAGTTTGTTAATTACAAGCAGAGCCCGGGTTTTGATGACATGTAATCTTTTTTTCTGGTTTGTCATATACAATGCTAACAAGTAAATGAACTCTGCTATGATCCCCTGCTTGTAGAAATATAAATTATATAGGTCCTTTTTTGCCATTTTATGTAATTTTGAAATCTAAGCCGATGACAATCACCTAATTTCACTTATAAAATTAGATCCAGTGAAGTTAGGTCTTGTAAAGTTAGATCTTATAAATTTTAGGTCTACGGTCTTTAGGTCCACTGCCTGTTTGAACAGTTAGGATATTTTAAAGTAATCTATGAAAAATTAATCTTAGGTCCAGTGCTTTTAGGTCTAGTGAAGTTAGAAGCTGTTAAATTAGGTGCAGTGAGATTAGGTTTTCTAAAGTTAGGTGTTATATAGGTAAGAAATTAAGTTTAGGAGGTGTGACTTTATGTCTCATAAGTTTAGGTCCACTGCCGCGTGTCCATGTAAAATAGACATTCCTGGTGAGATTGCAACGAGACAGAAGAAGGTTGCGTTTAGAAGGGGTAGTTATAACTTCTCAAGGATATATTTGTAAATAAATGTTATATTTAGAAATATGCAAGAGTTTATTCTTCAAAGATTTTCATTGCATTTAACATATTTAATAAGGTGCGTGTTTGATTTAATCATATGCCCTTATTACGAATTTTTGTTCATATTATGGGTCATGTTTTGAAAATACAAAGTAATATTTTAGAATATTTAGATAATTTTATAGATATTTTTTTTATAATTTTTAGGTCATAAAAATCCTGGCCTTGCTTGTAAGTGGGTATTTAAGAACAAAATACAAAGTATGGTTTACCGATACAACTTTAATGAGTCACCAGATTCATAAAACTGAATAAGAAACAATACATTTAAAAAGTTAAAAATAACTCGAATAACTTGAATTTTTAAAATATCTAGTTTGAGTCACTTTTAAACGTTGGAACTAAAGTGTACTATGTCTTAATATTTTGGTTGCAAAGTGCGTTAATATCTGGTCCGGAATATATGCACATTTAAACTAATAAGCTAGAGTAGCTGTGCATAAATTGGCCTAGATGGAGAGGGAGAAAACCATTTGGTAAAAGAAATAACCTCATTACATCCGACATGGATTCAAACCCCAGCCCACCTGTAATCAGGAATATAGTCTATTTAAAAGGCGATACCTTAGACCATGCAGCCACTGATGCAAGTCAGGACTTATTTAAACGCCTTTTTATTAACAAATGAAGAGCTCAGTTATGTATATACAATATATATATATAAATATATATATTTATTTATTTTTAAACTTGGTTTCTTAATGGTTGGTACTTGACCAAAATGTTGGTAGCTTAACATCAAATAATTACATCATCGCATTGTTTAGCGGGGATTGTGTGAACTATAAAACACACATAATTAACCAACCCAAGTCATTAAAACCGAACTCATCATTCAAAAACAATGGATCGTCTAAAAGAATAACAAGGTTATTTTAATTATATATCGCCTATAACCATTGCAAAACCCCGATTAATATTGTCTGAAGGGGACTTATATAAGCTCACGGCATCAAGTGTCTAGCCATATTTAGAAGTTTGATCAAACAACAATATGGCGTCCCGTGTTCTGCTAGCCGCCATTATGATCCTTTGTATCGGCATCACCGCCATTTCGGCTCAACACGCTCGTTGCATCGAACTTGACACCAAGGTTACTATCTTTGTCATTATTATTACTATAAATATTATTATTACTATTATTATTAAAAGAATAACGGTGAATTAAATAGTGAAGCTACTATATTTGTTAAACACGGATATGGCCGCATATAAACATAATACTCTTTAAATTGAGAGATTAAATCTAAACAAGTGAATCGAATCAATGCTGCCAATAGTACGTGATTTTTCAATATAATAAATATTTATATGCGGCTATATCCGTAATCATCAAATATAGTAGCTTATCGATTTAATCCATCATGATATATATTCATTCGTACAGTTTTATTTGTAATGTTGGCAGCATAAAACCTTCCAGAGTCGAAGGTGGTTGCGTTATCTGATAGCTTGTGAACGTAATTGATCACTCATATGTAGCTAACGATTTCCACACGTCCTTGACATACTTTGCCCTAAAATAAGAGTGAAGAATGACCCTGGGAACGGGATGACTTCTGGATAGCTCAGTGGTAAGAGCATTGGGTTACTAAGTCAAAGGTCCCGGGTTTAATTCCCGTGTCCAGGTGTCATTTTTCAATTTAAGGGATATAAAAGAAGGACGCTCAACAGCAATATTATTAAAGACTGGTTTTGAGAATAGGAATTAAAAGGGAATTTTCAACTTTATGGCTAAAATTCTAAGTTTAATTTATTTGTTTCAAACCTAAGATATTATTTCATAGCAAATAAAAACCCTTAATCTTTCCTTATGTTTGATTAAAAAATACAGGTAATTTTTACAATAATTATAAATTTAATTTGGGGCTTGAATTTTTTTATAATAGTTAAAAAAAATTCTTAGAAAAATACATTATATTTTGTAATTTTAGTTTATGGATGAATCAAGAGGAAACATTTCAACTTCAATTATTTCTGGTAAAATACTGTTTTATGATATTCGAAATCGTAAAAATTCGATATTTTCATTCGAAATTGTTTTGAACATAGCTCAAAGGGAAAAATACCACAATCTCATATCTATTTTTGTACTGTGTCTTACTACCCATTCGGTTTGTATGCCTATGTACTAATTACACTAATTTGTTAGGGGTTATGATGGTTTAATTTATAGGAAGTCCACCCGCATTTTCATAGGGGCAAGTGGTAAACCACACTCAATGCACTTATTATTATTAGCACCGCGTCTTACTACCCGTTCGGGTTATACGCACTTACGCTAATGTGTAATGGTAGGGTGATTGTAGAGATTAAATGAAGGACCTACAATTTAACGTGGAATCCGAACCACGGTGGAGGCCTGTCATTCCCCACATTCACAAGATCTCTTGTCAGAGGTGAAGGAAGGGTTTGGTAGTCAGATAAATTTTTGCCGGGACCGAGGACTTAGTGCACTTAACCAGGATTGAACCCCACTATCCGCGTCTTAGGCAATCTAGTCCAATATTATAATAGCGCGTTAGGTCATGAGGAAACCAGAGTGGATCTCAGCCCTTATACTTTCAGAAAAGTTTTTCAAATGTCCGATTGTAAGAAGGACATCAATCTAATGTGACCTAGTTAATCTTTTTTTTTTAATCCCCATTCCACCAGTGCAACCCTAAACCGAGTCACCTTGATCCGAAATGCTGCGAAGGAGCCGCCTGCGAGAAGATCATAGAGAAGGAGGATTATTTCTGCACCTCCTACTTCGTGTAGTCTTTTGACACACATCCGTGGTCTTCTTTTTCCCCTTGAGAGACGCGACACGGCGAGCTCGCAAGAGAGTTTTCCAACTGCTACACTGATTGAGGAACTTTTTTATAATCATTCTCTCTTCTGTTTTTAAACGGAATAATTTATATTAAGGTGGAATATAACGCGATATGAGGTACACAGTTTGGTATAATTATTAAAATATATTTTTTAAATTCTTGGTAAAATAAATAAATCATAGCTTCAGTATCAATATTAGGTTTAATTTTATAATTATTAATATCAACAGCTGTTCTTAAATATTTGTCATGACAAAGGCTTGAATTTTGATGACATGTCATATTTTTATTGATACATACAATGCTCATAAGTACATAAATTGTTTATGGTCCCAATGTTGTAGAAATATATATTTAATAGATCATTAATTTTTGTCATATTTTGTTATTTTGGAATTGTAGGTAATATTTTACTGGTTCACGTTCTTTTAAAGTAAATTTTAAGCATTTTTAGGAATTTTTGAGTAACTTTAGGCAGTTTTTAGTCATATTTAGGCATTCTTGTTGAATAAGTACCCTACGATCGATATTTTTACAATACACATTTGTCGGAATGAGACGATAATACATTAAATTAACTTTGTGTCCCTTTCACTTACTTATGAAGCAGATATTTGTAAACCAATATTATACTTAGCAGAAAGCAAGAGTTTAGTTGATAAAGACATTTCATTGCATATATATCTTTTAGTTTTGTAAAGTGCCTGTTTTATTTAGTCGTGTGCATTTATAACGGCACTTTGTTCTTATGCCTAGGTATTCTTTTAAAAATTGGAAGTCATTTTTTTAGAAATCTTTAGGTAAATTTACGGTTAATTTTTTGATAATTTTTAACTCATCAGAATCTGGGCCCCATCCTAAAATATTAGCATATTTTTATTAAAAAAATATTGCTCTCAGATTCTTCAATCTTTATTAAAGTTATTCAAGAAATGTTGATATCACCATATGTAGAAAATTAAGTCTGAATATTTATACCGACATGATATTTTTTATCTATTTTAATCATTCTGATATTTTATTATAAAAACCACCAAAATACTAACATTGACACTTATTTACCTACGACTCACCTTAAGAATTAAAACCTATTATATATGTATCAAAATAATTATAATGTAATTAGCAAATAGTCTTGAATAAATTGGTTCAATGAAGAGTTATATGTAAAGATAATTTTTGCAAATATTATTAATTTTTTTTTGCAAGGTTCCTACTTCTTATATGGGCTAGCCTTATTTAATAATTGAGATAATAAAATGAAGATGAGTAAGTTATTTATTCATAACTAATGTAACCGGAAAAGTTTTGAGGGCACGTCGGATAACATTTAGGTGAGACTACCCTTGTTATACCAGACGGAGATTTAATCCCCGAACAAGATTTTAGTTTTAATTTGTATTTTATTTTAAAACTAGGTCTATACATTTTCATTAAGAGTAGAAAGCATAAATACCGAAAGTAATTTAATAAAATACGGAATTTTTGACGAATAACCCCTGATAAATTTAATAAATGAAATAAACGAGGGGAAAAAAATTCCAAAAAAATATAGCCATAGATCTTGATAATTAATGTAATTACTAATATTATTTAGCACCACGTCTTACTACCTGTTCGGATTATACGATTTAAGTACTAATTACGCTAACGGATTAGGAATTGGTAAGGATGAATTAAAGGAAGTGAACCCGCATTTGCGTGGAGGGGTAGTGGAAAACCACTTAGGAAAAACCACCACCCAGTTCACCCGACCGAGATTCGAACTTGAAAAAATATACGATTGGTTCAGTAAATGTATTGCCAACCTAGCAGATGGGCAGGCATTACTTGAATCCAGATTATTTCCTCAACTACCGCGACCTCTCAGGCCCTTCGTTAACCACCTCGACGCGACTAAGTAACAACTTTCCAGCAACGGTCGCTAACGGGCCGCTGCATCGAAAGTACTGGAGAAATATGAGAATAATATAAATTGTAATCTACAGATAAACAAATACAAATAGTAAAACGTCGCACAACAGTTGTCTTGAATCCAAAACGCCCATTTTCCTTGCAATCAAATACAAACCAGCTGCGTCTAGATCGCGTTTCACTCGCTCTGGTGGAAGAAGTTTGTACTAAAAGCAGGGTTCCGACTCGCAAAACATCTCAAAAGGAACTGGAGTGTTTATTTTTATTTGGTCACGTTGCGCCGGGGAACGAATGTCCCTTGTAAATAGCTGACAGAAATAGACTAGCGTGCCGTTTAGTCCGCTTGTTCAACGATTTAGGCATGAATATTTTCTTCTTCTTTTTTAATCTAGCGCCACGTCTTATTACCCGTTCGGGTTATGAGCTTAAGTACTAATTACGCTAATGGATTAGGAATTAGGAAGGTTGAATTTAGAGGAAGTAAACCCGCATTTTCATCGAGGGAGAGTTGAGAACCATTTAGGAAACCCCCCACCCCAGTTCACCCGACCGAGATTCGAACCTCGATCTTCACGTCTTCGGAAGTCTAGCTCAACACGACTAGCGCGTTAGCTAACTACGCCACTGAGATAGGTTAGGCATGAGTTAATGAACCCGACCTACTTTCATGTGTATACGTGATATTTCTCCTCCTAGAACAGATATTAACTGAACTAATGAAAGGTTAATTGCTTTTTGTTTTTGTGTGTACCACACCTTACTACTAACCATCTGGGCTAGACGCCTAGCTACATCATTTGAGTCGGAATTACAAGGAAATTATTTTGGAGGAAATGTACAGTACCTTCGTTTTAGTAGCAGTAAGAAAGTGTAATACAATCTAAGAAAAACAAACACTAAATACACTCAACCGGGATTAGAACTCCAAACTTCTCATTTGTAACGTTTCCCGTCAAATGGAACACTATGCAGATATTTAGCCTAGCCCGTTAAAGGTGGATTTAATCATTGTGGTAGCATGCCCACAATAGTACGATACTTCCAGTGATGCTCGGACGTAAACATTGCCCACTTCATCCACTAGAGCGCTGTAGAACTTCCAGTGATGCTTGGACGTAAACATTGCCCACTTCATCCACTAGAGCGCTGTAGAACTTCCAGTGATGCTTGGACGTAAACATTGCCCACTTCATCCACTAGAGCGCTGTAGAACTTCCAGTGATGCTTGGACGTAAACATTGCCCACTTCATCCACTAGAGCGCTGTAGAACTTCCAGTGATGCTTGGACGTAAACATTGCCCACTTCATCCACTAGAGCGCTGTAGAACTTCCAGTGATGCTTGGACGTAAACATTGCCCACTTCATCCACTAGAGCGCTGTAGAACTTCCAGTGATGCTTGGACGTAAACATTGCCCACTTCATCCACTAGAGCGCTGTAGAACTTCCAGTGATGCTTGGACGTAAACATTGCCCACTTCATCCACTAGAGCGCTGTAGAACTTCCAGTGATGCTTGGACGTAAACATTGCCCACTTCATCCACTAGAGCGCTGTAGAACTTCCAGTGATGCTTGGACGTAAACATTGCCCACTTCATCCACTAGAGCGCTGTAGAACTTCCAGTGATGCTTGGACGTAAACATTGCCCACTTCATCCACTAGAGCGCTGTAGAACTTCCAGTGATGCTTGGACGTAAACATTGCCCACTTCATCCACTAGAGCGCTGTAGAACTTCCAGTGATGCTCGGACGTAAACATTGCCCACTTCATCCACTAGAACGTTGTAGAACTTCCAGTGATGCTTGGACGTCAACATTGCCCACTTCATCCACTAGAGCGCTGTAGAACTTCCATTGATGCTCGGACGTAAACATTGCCCACTTCATCCACTAGAGCGCTGTAGAACTTCCAGTGAGGATCGGACGTAAACATTGTCCACTTCATCCACTAGAACGCTGTAGAACTTCCAGTGATGCTCGGACGTAAACATTGCCCACTTCATCCTCTAGAGCGCTGTAGAACTTCCAGTGATGCTTGGACGTCAACATTGCCCACTTCATCCACTAGAGCTCTGTAGAAAATCCAACAGCGCTATTAATAATCTTTGACCTAGTCCATAACATGATCGGTGAGCTGTTAATTTGGCAGGTGAGACTAGTTTTCGTGTCGGCTGTCCAGTGGTACGGTTTCTTAAGTGTGTGTTGGATTGAACTCTTGTTCTGAGAAGACCCTCTGTCTCCGTTGAGAGAATTTGGTGCTAATATTTAGTGGCAGAGGTAAGGTAGACCTTTTAATGTTATTTAATTACTATAATATATACTGTATGTTATAACTTTCAAAATTTTTTTACTTTTAGTAATGTTTACAAATTTCACCAGTTCTAATGGGACTAAAATGAAATAATTGACCGGTCGTGCATGGTGAAAACTACTTGGTGTAAGACCATTTATTATACCAAACCCTTTGATCTGATTGGATAAAGTGTTATGTATGCTAATAATATTCTATCTAAACTATGATATTTTACTAATTTGTGTACGCCATGGATATATATGGGGCAATGTTGGGGAACAATATTTGATGTCCACAATTTGGGTTACCACTCGGTGTTACTATGTAGGATAAATAATTTGATCACTTATAATTCCCCCTAATTAGCACTACCTGTATGATAACTCCATAACTGTGGCAGATTTTTTTATTTTCATGCTATTTATTTTTAACTATTTACCTAAATGTCAGGTCTGGTTGTTCTATATAAAACTAAATACGTGGATTATTGAGGTATTAACGGTTTTAAAAACGTTCTTAACAGGATAGTGTGCCCCGCACTATTTTGTGGAAAATTCAAGACCCTTTTTTTATTAGTATTATTTTATATCAAAATTTATACTTGGAATGTTGATAGTAAATTATTTTTTTCTAAACTTATTATATAATAAATTTTAGTAGCTTTAATTATATCTGGTAACTGACCTTTATATAGGGTTACATTTATTGTTGGAACCTTAATATTTATACCCGGGGTTTGTAGGGTTTCTGGCTCGACTTCTGGGAGTCTGGGGTTTATTTACCGGCCCGTGTTCTGCCAACTACGGACCACCTTCGTGGTACTTCTTCAGTGGTTTCCTACCCCTGAGGCACTCACGAGTGAAGTTTTGCAGAATCGCCTACCAACTTGTACACCCCTGAGGTTCCGCTTGGAGCGTATGGTCGCGCGTGTCGCAAGACTCACAGAGACCGATAAGTGATACATTAGATATTTTTTTTCTAAACTTAACTTCAAGGATGCTGACATATGAAGATTGACTTTAGGTGGAACTATCCAAGGTAGTGACCACTAGTGACTGTCGTTGAACCCGTGTGACTCCTGTGTCTACTGTAGGGAGCGTTATCTTGAACCAATGTGCACATTAATCTGGTTCATTCAGCGCGGTGGCCGCTCGCAGCTCATAATTTGTTTTAGTATATAGTTTAGGACTGAACTATTATTATTATCATAGTTCTTTAGGATTATGTTGAGCTCTACTGCTGAGGATGGGGAGACCGAGGTTCGAATCTCGGTCGGGTGAACTGGGGGTGGGTTTTTCCTAAATAGTTTTCCACTCTCCCTCCACGAAAATGCGTGTTCACTTCCTTTAATTCAACCTTACCAATTCCTAATCCATTAGAGTAATTAGTACTTAAAGCGTATAACCCGAACGGGTAGATAAGACGCGGTGCTAAATATAATAATATAATAATTTAAGATTACGTGTGAAAGTGTCGATTTAGTTATTCGTATTATTATTATTATTATTATTATTATTATTATTATTATTAGGTTAAGCCCTCAGGCCAATGGAAATCCCTTTCAACGTAAATATGGGCTTTCAACGTTAAATATTTATTTAATTTGGAGTAATTTTGTTAAGTGATAAGTTTAAGTTAAAGCTTAAGCTTTATGAACGTGGCCGATGGTCGGACCATTAGACTTGTGTACCCGATCAAGGCTCGGACCGTTTTGAAGCTGTTTGGAACTACTTTCGTGTGTGTAATAACATTTTGAGTTATTTCTTGAGTACTTTTGAATCTCATCCTAATTATCTATGATTAGAGCATCTGATATGGTTAATCTATAGAGTGGTTAAAGGTGGATACTTAATAATGGCTGGGAGAATACCTGCCCAGAGGAATAACCATATAATACAATATAGTTGTTCTGATTTTCCTTATTTTTGTATGTACTCCTAACTTATATGAGTTTGTTCATTTTGTGAATTATTACAGCACTACTAGGGAAACATTTTAATGGTTTGAATAAACGTTAGTCTACATTGTTTATTAGCAGGTTGTGCAGATTAGATCATGGAAAACATATTAGGGTCTATCGATATAATATTTATTGGTGGTTTAAGTAAAGGGCTGAAGTTGATCCCTGTCTGAACGGTCACTTATCAGTATGGGTCTGCCTTACTAGGCTAGTGATGATTTTCCACTTTTCATCTTGCGAATGAACGAATTCCTCGCTATAGTTCATGTGCACTACCGCCAACGAGGTGGCGCCCAACAGTCAAAACTCTCCTGGGTCGACCTTGAATTTAGTGTGACCGTCACCAAAAACTGCTGCAACCCGGTAATGTTTTACTTCACAGGCAAACCATAACAAATAAACTTAGCGCCTTATCCCACGCACCCATAAATGAGGTTGAGGTGACGTAATATAATACATTTAAATATAAAAGTAAAAGTTTATAATTCTTGTAGTTTATATATAAAAGTAGATATTTTAAAATGAAATGCACAAAATTGAGCGCCTATGGTACCAAGTGGCCATATCAGACCCGTTTAATTTTCACATTTTATTTTTTTGTTTATTTTTTCAAAGGATAAATTGTTTTTACTACAAACATTTCAAACGAAAGAACAAGTCCATTTTTTCAGCTGTTGAAACCCCCCCTTTCACACGTCACAGTGGACAAGGTGGTCGTTTCCTGTGGCTGTTTTTCTGTATCAAGGTCGTGGGAGTGAAAAATTGGGCTCGATTTATTGCAATTAGTGAGATGTTTAGTGTTTTCATACATATACATACATACATACATACATATATACATACATATATACATACATATATACATATATACATACATACAATCATACATACATATATACATACATATATACATACATATATACATACATTTACACACGTACACACATGATAACATATTTCCCTTACGGGGTAGGCAATAAACATTGCAATCAGCTCAAAAAACAACAGCTTCGTATTTAATACATACTCACTANCACTCCTAACCTTGCGTATACCCTTGGATTCACCAACATCCATACCCGACTCATACACGCCCTCTTATTCTTAAAACATTTAGCCACGTCTTACATGGACTACCCCTTCCCTTTGATCCACACACTCTACCTTCATATATTTGCTTCATCACTCGATCCACACTCATCTTTTCAACATGCCCAAACCAACGTGAGATTCTTCTTTTACATTGACCTATTGGATTCCCTTTTATTAGAAAATATTTTTTCGTGACTTCCCCACTTTTTTCATTGTATCCTAAATATTAAATATGCTGTTATAAACACCAGATCTTTTAATACATGACTTACAAACTAACCTAATTGGGAACTGAACATTATTACTGTGCGTATATGATGGTGTAGTGTTGTATTTAAAAAAATATTAAATTTGTGTGAGTTTCAACTTATATTTATACTTAGATGAACTCAATTTACTGAAGCAAATCAGTGGAAGTGAACTTGTAAAATTATATCAATGCTCTCGAACTAATCCGAAGCGCACAACCTGAACGGATAGTAAGACATGATATAAGAAAAAACTAAGCTAATATATAGCGTTAGAGGTGTGCAGTAATGAAATTTATCGTATATAACATATATGATCGTACTTCGTTTCAAAGAAGTTAAAACGTATTTTGTAACTTTATGTGTTGATAGTTAATATACAGATCAGATACAAGAGGGGGTAAAACCGCTACGAATATGGCCTAGGATACACAATAATCATAAAATTTAAAATGGGAATGATCTGAGTGTTAATTGTCTTAAAATATAGACTGTAAAAATTATTAACTCGCGTTAGGAGAAACATTTTTGATTCTATATAATGGACACAGGGTAAAAAAGTTTCATTTTAACTCAAATTGAACTAGTGCTGCCATCTGTTAAACAATCATGAGAACTTTTAATATACTTTAGATTATGGTTAAGTGAGGTATCTGTCATATTTAGATTACCTTTTCTTTAAATTATTTTTGGGGTCTTTATCAATACGATTGATATATAGAAGTTATTGTCTTGGAAATTGCGTGTTAACGTGAATTCCCACTTTTTCCCTTGTTTCCTTAATATTAAATATGCAGTAATATCCACAAGATCTTTAAACACATGACTTACAAATTAGCTTAATTTAAGACTGAACTTCAGAACCTAATGGATCTGTATCGATAGTACTGCCTTCTAAGACGTTACTCTCACAAGAGACTAGTTTTCCGGATACGGGGAAAGGGTGATTGAGATGGTTTTCTCTTACTCTTTCCATGCTAATATAGATGAATATTTTTTAAACATAGTTATCTTTCCGCTTTTATTATTGCGTTGATACTCCCTATGTTAAACCTAATATTAAAATAAATAGTACGACAAAATAGTAAATACATTCTTGCTTATAAATTTCAAATTTCCAAAAATCAGTAATCAGAAGAAAGCCCTAAGGTATTTTTTCAAACTCGCTTGTATATCATTATTTTTAATGTTAAATGCTCTTCAAATAAAAGTTTTAAACAAAATAGTCAATGTGGTTTTCGAAAAACTTGAAATTTTCCAAAAACTAACCATTGGTTAGCTAATTTTATATGAATCATTTTGTAAAAAATTGAAATAAATTATTATTTAACTTCTAAAATCCTTTTGAAATATCCATTTTAAACAAAATCGTTACAACCATTTCTGTAAAATATAACATTTTCAATAATCATTCATCAGAAAACTATACTTAAATCGATTTTCTCCGAAAATTAAACAAGTATACTGTGATATTACTTATGTAACAAGTACTAAATGGATACCTAAATAGAATGAAATTGTTAGGATAGTTTCAAAAAATTTAGATTTAAAAAATCAATAAGAAAACGATTTGATCAAGAGGTATGACCAAATGATATATAATTTTATCAAGTTTATATTAAATCCTTAAAACTGTTAAGGCCGTGACCCAAGGCCAAGGTAGATAGATGAGCATGGGGACAGACAGAATTTATAGAGGGATAGGCAAACACAACCTGAAGTTTGAACATTTTTTGCAGCTTCAATACATTATACGATAAATTAATGTAAAGCCATACCTAATACAACATTTCCTATCCAATTGTTGGTAGTTAAATTAATACGTGTTTAGTTGGAAGGGATATCAGCTGATGTATCTTAGTGTATTTAATATGTATGAGTGGTCTAGGGGTAAGGTGTCAGACTTCTGTGCTGGCGGCCGGGGTTCAATCCTCAATCCCATCACAGATCTAACTGATTACCAAACCCTTCCTTCACCTCTGACAAGACATCTTGTGAATGTGGGGAATGCCAGGCCTCCACCGTGGTTCGGAATCTCACAATCACCCTACCATTACACATTAGCTTAAGTGCGTATAACCTGAACAGGTAGTAAGACGCGGTGCTAATAATAATAATAATAATAATAATAATAATAATAATAATACTATGTATGCACTGTCATAGAATTAACTAATATATGTCTGGTTGTCTTCAAATAGCCTATATCCTAGACTGCCAATTACAGCGATATTGGTATTCGAATCACGGTTGGATATACTGAGACTATTTTTACTAAATGGTTTTCCACCTTCCTCTACACAAATGTGGGTACACTTCCTTTAAATTCTAACTTCCTCATCCCCTAACACCTCATCGTATTTAGTACATAGGGGTATAGCCCGAACGACTAGCCAGACGCGGTACTAGACAAAAAAGACTTTCCTCCACTTTATTCCTATTCGTAGACAACTTGTTGCCCCTCTAAAAATCCACGAGTTCGATTCCCCTCCACTCACTTTCTCTCTCCCTCCCTACCGATGACCAACCGAATCGGCGACGCCTGCGTCGTGGCGTCACCACGTTCTCTAACTTCATGCACGCCTTCAGGCTACCCCTCTAACCCCCGCCCCCCTTTCTCTACAACCACTGTAGCAGAGCGACGGGTAATATAAAACAAGGGGCATCATCGTGCCGATCAACGCTTCACTTGTTAGGACAGTCTTCGTAGACCACGATCTGGTTTATTTTGGTTCTCAGCTTGTCCAAGAATAAGTAACAACTTCATATCCGACTAGAATTGAACGCGGGACCCTCCTACAGTGGCTGTCTGGAGGTTGGTCGTCTTGAGAGTCGTCAAGGTGGGTCTAGTCTTAGATTTATTAAATACTATATAATATATATTTTTTAAAGTAATTTTAAACTTATTTTGTCTATTAAGTTAAATCTCCTCTTAATTTCAACGCTTTCTCTTCATACTACCCCAATTCCCAAATAGTTAAAATTTGAAATAAACATATATTTTAGGAGTTTTATAATAATTTATTATAAAACACTTGAATGGTAAAAAAAGGGGTGTTTGATTCCCGATTTGTTTGTATATTATATTTATCAACGTGATCACTTTCCATGAAAATTAAAATGTCATATTTTATTAAAGACTTGTACAAAACATCTCTTGAGCTTACTATTATTTTGTACATATATCTATATTCATTTTTAACTTATCCGTATTTATATGTATACAATTATTGAATATTCTATTATTTGGTTTAAAACTACTATTCTTTGACAATGAAAGTTATATTTTACGACATTCTCACTACCTGAGCTTACTTAAAAATTTCTCTCTACAAATAATATTTTGTAGTGAAATAAGTTTAGTTCTAAAATCCTTTATTTGATATATATTATAGTTTATAAAAAATATAGTATTATACTATTTTTTCTTATTACAAATAACAATAGATGTGTAGATTCAATTTAAATTATATATTTAAGTATACTCATTCTCACATTTTAGATAAACTAATTAGTGTTTAGCCTGAATTTTATTGGGTATTTAAAAGTATCATTAAATAAAAAAGTAACCAATAAAATAAAGATTATATTTTGGACGCTGTAATTTCGTAACGGAAGACATTAAAATGACACAACAGGAACAAATACCAATAAGATTATAAAATTTTATTCATCTCGTTTGATATTACTATAAGCAAATTTTCAATTAACCTTATACAATGTATTATATTTTAAATATTATTTATTCTTATTTACTATAAATAACTCATCTATGAATGTATCTGTAATTTTCAAAATTTACTTGATGTAAAGTAACGAATGATTGTTCTACTACGTGAGATAAATTAAAATTATATTTATTTTTAAGGCAGACATTTAGTTATACCTTTCTGTACAGTATGAGCAATCATTCATTTATCTATGAATAAATTTAATTTAATAACAAGTTATTAAAGCCGGATGTAAGGGGACGCGAGAAAAGGTAAATGTTTTTGCAGTTACCATAGCAAACAATTGTTTTAGCCAAAATAAATATTAAAAGCACAAAAAGTTAATCTTTACACGTAGTTAGCAAAACAGTTATTTAATATTCGTCATGAAAGCATATTAGCATTTGATGAGAAATAATTTTTAAACAAAGAAAAAAATATCTCATAAATCTCAATTTCCCCAAAACTATTATTTTTTCTGTAAAAAAAACTGCAAAAATACCACCTCTAGCTCTCAATTCCTAAAATTCCACTTTAAGGTGCGGCAGAAGGGAGCGTAAATAATTTTACTGTTTTTATAGATTAACATTTTGTGGGCCAAGATAAATCAAATATTTGTCCAGTAGCGACATAAAGTATAGTTTTCTCCACATGCTAATATCAACAATTCTTGAATATCTGTCAAGGCTGTCCTGAAATTTTATCAAAACATTTTTTCTTTATTTAAAAAGTTTTGACGAAATTCCAGGTCACCTTTGACAGATATTCAAGATCTGTTGATATTAGCATTTGCAGAAAACTAAACTCTATATCGCTACTGGGGAAATATTTGATTTATTTTGGCCAACATTTTTTAATTCTATAAAAACTGTAAAAATACTTTCGCTCCCTTCGGCCGCACCTTAAGCACGCATTATTATTGACACAGAAATACAAGGGACAGCTCGTTTCTCTTTCTTTTAAAACATTTTTAATAAATCTCCAATTGTATTTATCTGTTGTTTACGCTCTAATTGTTGTCTTTTTAAATTATTTAGTCAAATTATTTCCATTTAAAAATAAGGTATCCACTAGTATTGTTAAATCTGTGTGTAGGAATGTTAGTGAAGACATTTTTAATATTTTAAAAAAAATTTAAAAATACTTTAAGACCCCGTTAAACCAACCTACAGTAGTCTAAAATTTCGGATAATTCAAACACACTTTTTGGAAAACGAGTAAAAAAGAATTGTAAGAAAAAGTGGTATCTGAAAATAAATTTAGTAGTTACATGTCATCAACACATCGTGTTTTCCTGTGACTAAAAATAAATATTACGTGTTATACATCAGTTAAATAAATAACAATTTGACTTAACTCGTTAAAATTTAATTTAAACTTCATGAAAATACTGTATCCCTGTATTCTACCGCTTAATCCGAACAAGCTTTTATCCCAATCAGTTCGGATTAACAAAATTCTAGTGTATGGTTGATCATCTTTGTACTAGTTAATTGCTTGAGATATCTTTAAAGTTCGTTCTATCAGCTCTTTTAGAGATTATAGCATTCAAAAACCTCTGGAAACGATTAATTTTTATTTAGGTAATAAATCAGTACTTTTTAACAAGTTTGTAAAAATATCGTTTAACATTTTAAATAATAAAATAAAGTGATAATATGCCATTGTACAATTTAACTATAGATTTTCCTCAAATTAAAACCACAAAAAGAAATCAACGTTTGTGTTTGATTATACCTTTTGACAGAACTGTTTATTTTTAAACTAGACGATCAACATTAATTGTGTTACTATTTACTACAGTTAATTGTTTTGACGTGTTTATTAAAATTTATTGTTTCGTAAAAATATAACAGTTTGTTAGATTCTTCGTGACCTGGCGGTCTAGGGGTAAGGTGTCGGACCTCTGTGCTGGTGACCGGGGTTCAATCCTTGGTCCCGGCAAAGATTTTTCTGATTATCAAACCCTTCCTTCACCTCTGACAAGACATCTTGTGAATGTGGGGAATGCCAGGCCTCCATCGTGGTTCGGATTCCACGTTAAACTGTAGGTCCTCCATTTCATCTCACAATCACCCTACCATTACACATTAGTGTAAGTGCGTATAGCCCGAACGGGTAGTAAGACGCGGTGCTAATAATAGTAATAATAATAATAATAATGTTAGATTCTTGCTTTCACGGTCAAATTTTAAATGAAATTGCTTTGTTTTAAATCAACATATATATGGGTCATATATACATATGTTTTTAAATTACTTTCAATCAAATTTCGTAGAGATGTGGGTTTGATAGTTATGTCACCAGTCGGTTGTACTAGATATTGTTAATACTTCCTCAATAAAATCAATTGTTTTCATGTTCTACGTCTTAACAGAGTAACAGGGTGATATTAAGAAAGATAGAATTTCATATTGGCCACATCGTCTAAGTCGTCACTCTCGTAATAGACTTGACTGCCGAGGACCGAGAGATCAAGGTTCGAATCACACTTGAGTTTAGTTTGGTTTCTACTAGAAAAAGGTGATCTGGTTGTCTAGGGGTAAGGTGTCAGACTTCTATGCTGGCGTCCGGGGCTCAATCCTCGGTCCCGGCAAAGATTTATCTGATTACCAAAAAGACATCTTGCGAATGTGAGGAATGCCAGGCCTCCACCGTGGTTCGGATTCCACGTTAAACTGTAGGTCCTTCATTTCATCCAACATTCACCCTACCATTGCACATTAGTGTAAGTGCGTATAACCTGAACAGGTAGTAAGACGTGGTGCTAATAATAATAATACTAGAAAAAAAATCCAATTTCCCTCTGTACAAATCCGGATACACTCAATCGTAATTAAACCTTTCTAATCCCTAACACATTAGTCTAATTAGTACATATGCATATAAACCGACTGGAGGTACAAATATGTGGTGCTAAAAGAAAATAGTGGGAAATATACCCACATTTTATTGGGGAGAGAATGGGAAATCGATTAGAAAAAACACTTTGGTACTTCCGGCCAATATTCAAACCTTGACTTCTCCTTCCCAAGAAAACCAGATAATAAAAGAGGAATCTGGCACCCTTATCTGTGTGACTCCTGATACGATCTCAAATTAAGTTACTAGTTTGAAAAGTACCCCCCCAGAATCACCGACAAATAAACTTGTTTTGCGACCTAAAACACGACACCAGTTGGTGATTGCACAAAGTTTTGGAGAATGCCAAATTGTTCACCAAATTCTAAACCCACTAATCACTTTACCAGACTCTTCAAATTAACATAAACGCCCAACAGTAACTAATCTTCAAACAAATAAAAAAATACTGTTTAAAATGTCATCCACACCGATTAATGTGTTTGAGAAGGGGGAGGGGGGTTTGAGAGAGAAGCTAAAGTAATGGATCTATTTGTCACGAGAGTTTCACAAACTAGTGAAAAACAGTTTTACACCCGTAGCCCTCCCGCCTTGTTGATTCTACCTGAAAGTTCCCCGCCTTAATTGTGATAACCACAAACTTGGCTGTTGCTAGTGGGCAAGCTACCGAACTCGACGGTTCCCGTGAACACGACTCACGACCCCAACCAATAAACAAACCTTAGCATTTACCCATTAACGTAACACACTCAAACACACGCACTAGCTTTGGAAATTAACGTGAGCTATTTATTAGTATTACTATCGAAATGAGATTCAAGTAAGGCAACATTTATTTTGTGAACTTTCAGAGTAGCCATTTACGCCATGGTTTCTCAAATTGTGATACGTGTACCACCATGGTGACAACAGAGTTTTATTAGTAATCAAATACTTAAATTTTTTTTTAAACCAATTAAAACTGATAAATACTAGTAGTTGGGTCAGGAGAATTTTTGGTTTCCTCTCTGAGAACTTGGAATTTTATATATTTTTGGATTCAGAAGAGATTCGGAATCACCTTAATTTATGATCCTTTTAATTTTATAGTAGATTATGGCCACCATATTGAAAAAAATTGCCTCCAAATTGACTTTTTATTGTTTTTTATTTTCTCATTAATGGCGAATTTTACGCAAATATTGTATAGGACCAAAATTTATAAAAATACATTTCTATAATAAATATTCAGTAACCAGTTTTGTTAAACCAATTCGTTTTTAAGATAGAAGCCTTTTTTTCAGAGCTCAATGCTCCTTTCTCTCTAGTTTGTTGAGGCAACACTGTCGTTTTAATTTACGCCACCCAAATCTTTGACAAGCTATGCACTCTTTTAATTTTAACTTTTATTATTAATTGAAATATAAATAATGATACAGAGGGGGCAAAAGAAACAACAAAGTTCAGTAAAATACTTGCAGCAGTTTAAAGATAATATTTAGTCTCTGATATGTGGGCAGCATTCTGTGGCATAACTTTCTTTAACTGGGCCCCCCACCAGAAATATTTTGACCCCCTGACCTCTTTATTTTTTGAGATATTCTAGATAACATAATAAAGATGTTGGAATAGGAATAAAAATAAAAACTCAAGTTATAAATATGAAAAAAAATTACTTTGCACCAGGAAATGAAAAATACATATAATATTACTAAATATCTATTTATCATTTTTTCATATTGATTTAAGTCAAGCTGAACAAGAGATTTCCCTTCTGGCTTTTTGAAAGACAAATAATGTAATTACTTCATGTTGGTCGAGGCCACGTGCTTTTTCATATTAAATATATAAAACACCGAGAGCACAAAGTCTTTGTTGACTCATGATACTTCTTAAACATTTTTTTAAATCAACTTCAACTTTGAAAAAAGGATATTTCAGCTGTAGAAATAGTAGCTTGAAGAGTAAGAAACAAAATAAAAGCAGTACACAGATCTGGCAATTGATGCCAAAATGTAAAATTCAAGAAACAATAGATCAGCTAACTGTTGTATTGATGATTTATTTACAATTTCACTTTTCAAAGCTGCTCTAAAACTGTTAACCTCGTAGGTTAAATCATCACTAAGGTTTCCTTCATAATCCTTAGCCAAGATGGTTGATTTTTAAGTCATTTCCTCATATGTTGCTATTAGATTTTATTTTTGCACTGTAAACAATTTGTTTATTAACTGCATACTTTTAAATCTGATTCTTATTCAACTGGTAGCTATGTCCCAGGTATGGTCCCCTCAGCTAATTGGGCCCCCTTTTCACACTGTGGGGTCCGCAGGGGTGTAAGTTACGCAACTGGCAGCATTCATTTACATGCTTCACGTAAGAACAATATGCAATTCTTCTTAAGAAAACCCACCTCGGTGGCGTAGTTGGCTAACGCGCTAGTCGTGTTGAGCCCTACTGCTGATGACGGGGATATCGAGGTTCGAATCTCGGTTGGGTGAACTGGGGAGGTTTCTCCTAAATGGTTCTCCACTCTCCCTCCACGCAAATGCGGGTTCACTTCCTCTAATTCAACCTTCCCAATTCCTAATCCATTAGCGTAATTAGTACTTAAAGTGTATAACCCGAGCAGGTAGTAAGACGTGGTGCTAAATAATAATAATAATAATTCTTCAGAAAAATCTGTTTTACACTCAATCTTTCTTAGTCTAGAATCCAAATATATGATCATGATATTTCAGCTGTGATAAATCTGATCACCAATGAAAGGGTATATCAGTTCCAAGATATTGATATGATAAGTTTATCAACTGGAACTGTCCCAATGACAGAAGACTTGATCAATTATCATGAGATAGGTGAATAATCTTACAAGAATTTCAAGAGAGATCACCTATCCCAAGAATTAAAACCAGAATTGTGTTTTTAAGCCTCTAAAGAAACCAAAGCTGAAGAAATTTCATATTTTATAGAAAGGAAAATGTGTTAAGTTGAAAAACATAGAATTTATTGTCAAGACAGAAATAAATTTATTTTCTCAGATAGCAATCATTGCTGAGCGAAGAGATTTGGGGATATGAAAACTGTTTTTTCTTACCCATGAGGACATCTTCTATGGTTCTTAGCAACTCCAGATACGAAAATGGAAGCAATTCTTATCAGTGGATGAGAACAAGACAGAACTGATAAGTTTTCTTTGCAAGGAATGGTAAAGTGAACAGTACCTTCAGAAGTTGGAAAGAAGAGATTTGTGTGCTCATTGCGAAGAAAAGTGCTATAAAATTACAAATAGACTGGCACAAAAAACCTCTGAATTGACATATTTTTGAGAATATGCTGAAACTCGACTTCTATTTCATGCACATCTTTTATCTGGATTCAAAGAGATAATTATAAGCTCTGTAGATACTGATGTTTTGGTGATCATGCTGTTTTCAGTAGAAGGATAGTTGAAGTATCAGGGATCAATATTTTTTTAATGTGGATCAAGTAACCAGGAAAATTACTGCAACATGAACCAACTTCAGGAACTTCTGAGCATGAGCGTGTGCAGAGCTTTGCCTGAAATGCATTCAATCACTGGGTAAGATGCAGTCAGTGCCTTTGCTGTCAAGGGTAACTCTTTAGCATAAAAGTAATGAAACAAAATTTTTGATACAGAATTGCTCTCCATACTCTTGGTAGAGCAGCTAACATACCGGAGGAAACGAAGAAACAAATTGAGTCATTTGGTTGTCAACTCTACTATGGAAAGAGAAACTTATCAGACTTAAATGAATTACATTAGGCCTTATACCATTTGTTCTGGTAAAAGGGGATCAGTGGAATCTCACAGCCTCCCTCCTAGTAGGAACACACTCTACCAAGCTATAAAAAGAGTGAACTATAAGGCTCTCGTTTGGAAAAAATGTTACAAACTGACCCTGATATTCAAGCCTCAGAACAACATGGTTGGACTTCTGGAACAGAAGGTGATGGAAGAGCTGATCTGAAAGTACGGTGGACGGACTACCTTCTTGCCCCTGACGCTGTTTTTGAAATGATGTAATGTTCTTGCCAAAAACAATGTGTCATGCAATCATATCAGTGTATTTACAACTACCTCAAATGTACAGACATATGCAAAATAAATTACTGTTCTAACTACGATCAACTTGATGTTTTGGACACTGGCATGTTGACAGATTATGACATCAGTGTGAGATGGCAATTGTAAGAGGCCTTACACATTTTACTGTCCTATAAACATTGATTAATTAATAAGTATTCATTTTTAATTATTTTTTATTACTAATTCTACTATATCTGTGCGCCTCTGTATAGTTTACACGTAATTAAACCACCTTTAGATTTTTTTTAAAAATTCCATCACACATAAATCCTAAACTATATACCCTACGAAACAATATTACTGGACATATATTATGTAAATTGTATGCTCTAAAATTTTATCTCGGTACCCATTTTCACTAGTATAAATCGTTTGAGATAATTAACCAGTCCTTACATTCAAACATTTTTTAGAATATCATCTAAAATGTTTGAGATAATTGCAAAAAAGCTAAAGTGGACTTGTATGGTGGCCATTTTTCAAATATGGCAGCCAATGAGCTACTCCATATTTCAGGGTATCAATAATAAATAAGCACCTTGTATCATTAGGAATAAAAAAAAGGTGCACATTATCAAGTCCCCAGAGATGAAACCAAAATCGATATTTTTCCGTATGTCATAACTTTGTTTAATTTACCACTAACTAACCCCGTGGTGTAGAGGTTTGTAAACATGTCTTCAAGACTAGGAATGCCAGGTTCTATTCCCGGCTGATACCTTGGGTATTTTTCCCGAAAGAAGAATTACCCCAACGGTCACCAGGATTTGGTTAATTAGCCTTAAGTTAGGTTTAAGTGTTTCCACACCCTAGTACTCATTATCACCATATTACTCATTATACCCTCATACTCACTATCACCATCGACTCACTATCAGCACCATCATCATCATATTCCACCATCATATTCACTATCACCATCATTCTTACTATCTCCCTCATACTCACTATCACCCTCATCTCATCTGTACATGGAAAGAGCCTCCACGTAAAGGATGTACGATTAGTACATTTGGGCGTCCCCTGGACATTAGTAATGGCTGATCTTTCCACTACTGGACTAAGAGCTATGTATCCCAGAAAAACATATCAATTTAACACTAAATACTTTCCTAGCACTGCGTCATACTACCCGTTTGGGCTCCACGCATGTATATTAATTGCGTGAATAATCAAGGGGCGAGTAAAGTTATATTTTAGAGGAAATGTTCCCTCATGTACGTGTGGGGATAATTTAAAACCATTTAGACAAAAAAAACGTTCAGTACACAAGACCAGGATTTGAACCCCGATCTCCCCGTAGTCGACAGCCGATAATATTGTGTGAGTGATACCCTAGATCGTATGACCTCCAAACAGGGTAAAGATGTATTACATATTTAGGAGAATTGTTTGTACATTACAAGATTGTAGGTATTGGCAGGCTATACGTTTTTTTATGAAGAGCTAGGCTGGGTAAGTTAGTTGGATCAAAGTCAATAAAGTATTACGCGACTGGGGAAAGTTAGTGAAACACTGGTAGATATAATATGTTTATGCTAGGATTAAACTAATGTGTTAAGGTGGAAGTGTGGGGAACGCGAGTTAAGGTAAGTGTTTTCACAACAAAACTCTTTTTTGGCCAATATAAATCAAATATTGTTAAATACTGCTCCAGTAGAAACATAGTTTAATTTTCTCCACACGGTGATATCAACAGTTAATGAAATAATATGTCAAGTGTCCTGTAATTTAATGACAAATTTTTATCTTCATTTAAAATTTTTCTCATCTAATGCTGCTACGCTCATGACTGATATTTAAAAACTGTTGATATCACCATGTGAAGAAAATTATATTAGGTTTATACTTTTTTATATAGTCTGGCCACAAATATATTACAAAAAGAATGCACCAACTTAGAGGTAACTTAGGCAACCACGCCACTCATCCACGTTATTTGGGTTGCCTAAGAACTGATCCAAGCTGGTAGATATCACGTCTGTCTAGTGAGCTAAGAATTCCAGGTTGATTTCCCAAAACAGTAGAAAAAATAACATTATATAAATTTTGGGTTGCGGCTCTCACAGTGATGAATTTAACGGTCGAGGGATAGGGCGTTGTATCTGTTTTTGAATCTTACTAATTTTTAAATCGTGTGCAGGTATGTTTTTTTTATTCAAGTTATTTTACATTCACTTTCAGACTGATTATGTTAACACATGAAAAAAACCAACTTTAATAATTAATTATATATCTAACGCAACACCAAAACAATCGGACACTAATATATCCATAACTGTGAAACAATAAGTAGCCGCAATTTCATTTATGATAAGAAAAATGTTTGTCCATGGGGGGGAGTCAAGCCCAGGTATCTTATCTGAATGAAAAAACACGCTAAAGACATAATAGGAGGTTTAAGGTTGGATCATTTGTTGGTTAAGAAAGTGAGAGTTAAATATCCGGGGTTTACCAAACCTTTCCTTCACCTCTGACAAGACATCTTGTGAATGTGGGGAATGTCAGGCCTCCACCGTGGTTTGGATTCCACGTTAAACTGTAGGTCCTTCATTTCATCTCACAATCACCCTACCATTACACATTAGCGTAAGTGCGTATAACCCGAACGGGTAGTAAGACGCGGTGCTAATAATAATAATTAATAAAAATACATTTACCCTTAAAATACTTTACTGGCCCCTACCACATTAGTGTAAATGTGTGGATAGTCCGAACGGGTAGTAAGATGTGGATTGAAGGATTTTTTTTTAGCATAGCGTCTTACTACCCATTCATGTTCTACTCTAATGTACAGATTACGTTAATGGTTTTACGTATCAGTAAGGTTATATTTAGAGGAAGTGTATTCACATTTGCGTGCTGTAAAAATGGAAAACCATTTTGGGAAAAACCACTCTCAGTACAACTGATTCGAGATTCGAACCTCGATACCTCTGCCATTGATAGTCTAGTCTGACACGAGAGTAGCACCCTAGACCATGCGGCCACCGAAACGGGTAAGAAGAAAAATTAAATTACTGCAGTTGGGTTCAATCTATTTAAATTATACCTCTAGAAATAGAATAGAAAAGTAGATTAACTATCTTTTAGCTATGAGCTAGTTTAACTGGTTTAGTTTACTTACTGTATATATGAGCAGTCTAATTGAGTTCCGTACTCGACCGCATTACGATCAGCGCCACATCTTACCCCTGAGGAAATTATATTGCATTGAAGAGATCGTGATGTGAATTTTGATTCGTGTTTTTTTATTCGACAGTTGCTCTTGCGAGATCAGATGTTCTGTCGAGAAGCTACTTAGTGGTAAATTAGAATGATAGATTAGTCTATATATAAGTAGATCTACATACGTTTAATTTACAGTTTGATTAAAATCGATTTACTAAATCCCTCTTAAGAATTCCCTTTGAATTCATAAATTAGAACTGAAATTATGAACAAAGACACGCTGCATATTTAGTAGCAAAATTATGGAGGGAAGATAAAAATCAAACCATGTCAAGTTATTGAGATTCAAAATTAATCACGTTTATAATCTAGAAAAATATTCAAATTAATTTTAAATATTTTAAAACTATTCTTCATTTTGAAGCCGTCATAATATTTTTATTTATGCAAACCTCTTTATATTATTATTATAAAATTATATTTTTATAAATTCAAGAATATTTATTATACTTGTTAAGACTACAACGATGGATTCAGAATATTGTTAATGTAAATAACTATATTATAAAAATTAAGACTAAATGATGGGTTCCAAATATTTTTACAAATGCAAGAGACTAAATTATTATACATAATAATTAAGACTTAATGATGGGTTAAGATTATTCAATACTTTTTTCCATGCGTGAATTTATATATTTTATTGTTAGGACGTACGTTTAGTTAAAAACATTGTAATTATTTAATTGTACCGTGAGGTTATTAAATACTGATTTTCTCAACGAATATGCTTACTTTTGAATTAATTGGATAAAACAAATTTACATGATTTACGGACTACCCTTGTGTACCACTGCTAACAGTTTTTGGTCATGTAAATTACAGGGAAATAAGGGTTCGAATCCTTGTCAGGTATACTGAAGGTGATTTTTCTTACATGTTTTTCAACTCTCTCCACGAAAATGTCGGTACATTTCCTCTAAACTCAACCTTTATTATCCCTAACTCATTAGCGCAATTAGTACAAATTATGCACATAGCCTGAACCAGATGTAAGACGCGGTGCTAAAGTTAAAAAAAGATTGAGTTAATTTAAGATAACTTTCAAAAACCATATCACTTTAGTAGAATCCAAAAATTCACAAATTATATATTTAATTCTGTATTAAAATATATACATAGGTTATTTCCAAACCAAAACCACAGAGCTGATTTGCGTAAAATATCTGTCTAACAACCTCCCATTAACGTAAACAATTATTTCACCAAACAGTCGACAATGTTTTATTCTAATGCCTTTAGTTTCTCTATGCTTACAATTCATTTCCTATGGTGAAAGGTATCACAACTTTGATCTAACGAACTTGGATGTTTTCTTAGCTTATTAAATAAGAAAAGTTAAATTAGTTTTAGGTGCATTTATTTGGTTAGTCGTCATAAATATTTTAATCTCGATACAGTGTAACTAATTTTTTTAATAGTTATAATTTCATAAGACGAGTCAAGTGAAATTACACAAAAAGAAAAGTGCAAACTAGAAAGGTAAATGAAACTTCGTGATTTTCCAAAAAAGGATTTAACTAAATAACCACGTACAGTAAGCTTCAGTATTTATCTGAGTAAATATCCCGTTTAATATTTATTTTTTGACTAATAAATTTAAAAAATCACGAATTTATGATCCATATATTTACTTTTTTTTCACTGTTTATTGAGATAGTATTATCTCTGTTTATTTAATCCTATATTAACTAGTGACCTTGAGGGGGTATAAAACTGTTTGTCTAGCAACATTTATAAAATTAAAAAGATAAATTAGAAAAAAACTATCATTAGTTTTTACCTTACAATATTAATTAAATTAATCGTGATTGAATGCACTGAGATTATGATAGATAATGTTTTATGTGACATCGAACTAATAACAAAATTGGGGCCTACAATACTTTTTCTATTCCCTTCAGTAAAATTTTAGGTTTATTGGTTTATAAGATTCTTCAACAAGTAATCAGGTGGGTTCAGGCACGAATCTCAAAGTCTGTAAAAGTTAAAAAAAAGTTATAACTCTAATAAACTTGCTTTTGTTACGACATTCTTGGCGGTAATTGCTAGAAGAACAGTTATTGTTAACATGTGTAGTCCTCTAGTTACAACAACCTCAGTGTTATTTGCTGGTAGAACATTTATTGTTAACATGTGTAGTCCTCTAGTTACAACAACCTCAGTGTTATTTGCTGGTAGAACATTTATTGTTAACATGTGTAGTCCTCTAGTTACAACAACCTCAGTGTTATTTGCTGGTAGAACATTTATTGTTAACATGTGTAGTCCTCTAGTTACAACAACCTCAGTGTTATTTGCTGGTAGAACATTTATTGTTAACATGTGTAGTCCTCTAGTTACAACAACCTCAGTGTTATTTGCTGGTAGAACATTTATTGTTAACATGTGTAGTCCTCTAGTTACAACAACCTCAGTGTTATTTGCTGGTAGAACATTTATTGTTAACATGTGTAGTCCTCTAGTTACAACAACCTCAGTGTTATTTGCTGGTAGAACATTTATTGTTAACATGTGTAGTCCTCTAGTTACAACAACCTCAGTGTTATTTGCTGGTAGAACATTTATTGTTAACATGTGTAGTCCTCTAGTTACAACAACCTCAGTGTTATTTGCTGGTAGAACATTTATTGTTAACATGTGTAGTCCTCTAGTTACAACAACCTCAGTGTTATTTGCTGGTAGAACATTTATTGTTAACATGTGTAGTCCTCTAGTTACAACAACCTCAGTGTTATTTGCTGGTAGAACAGTTATTGTTATCACGTGTATTCCTATAGTTACAACAACCTCGGTGGTATTTGCTAGTAGAACAGTTATTGAGAACACGTGTAGACCTCTTGTTACAACAACCTCAATGTTATTTGCTAGTAGAACAGTTATTGAGAACACGTGTAGTCTTTTTGTTACAACAACCTCGGTGTTATTTGCTATTATAACAGTTATTGAGAACACGTGTAGTCCTCTAGTTACAACCTCGGTGGTATTTGCTAGTAGAACAGTTATTGAGAACACGTGTAGTCCTCTAGTTACAACCTCGGTGGTATTTGCTAGTATAACAGTTATTGAGAACACGTGTAGTCCTCTTGTTACAACAACCTCGGTGTTTGTCGACCCTTCTCTAGAGTTAGTTGTGCTCCACAAGGACCAGGGCTGGAGGGGGTGGGAAGAAGGGGTGGCTATTATGACGACGACAATTGCCACAGGGGTGTGTGTGACGTTAAAGAGGAACTGCTAACACGGGTCCAGACGTGAGTATAAGACATAAGAAACCGTTTCAGTTCCACATAGAGCAGACGTTACCTGTACAGAGTACACCTAAGGTTTATTTTAGTGATTAATACGCCTTTATGTCACGGCTCTTGTTTAGCTAATAAATCTACTAAGTAGAGAGGATTTCCAAGGACATAATCAGTTTCCCCCTTGGGAAGAGACCGTGCACCTGAATATTTTAAGCAACCTTTAAAACACAGGATTGCCGGTGACGGGGATGTCAAGGTTATAATTTCAGCTGGATGCATTGATGATGGCTTAGCAAAATGTGGCTTAACAATTTAATTTTCCCCTATCCTCCCCTCGCAAATAGGGGTTATTTTATTATATTACATTTATAATCTCTTTGACATAGGGTAAGATGTTAAATAAACATAAAAAAATTTTTAAAATGTTGTGTGCAAAATACTGTACCCAAAATAATATGAAATATTTCCTAAGCAAAACCTAAATTTGACATTTTCTTTATAATATTATAACTTTAGATATTAAATATGATTTATATAATGTTATTAAGATATTTCTTCTTAAGCTTATAAGCTAAGTTACTATCCAAACTGGTAGTTTAATTCTTTTATACTTTTTGTCAAGCTAACATTATTCTTTGATGTAAATAATAGTCAAAATGACAAAAATTGAACATAAAATGTGTATTTCATTTTCAGTATATTTTTTGGGAAAACTTAGTAACTGTCAAATCCGAAACTTGGTTTTCGAATCCAGGTTTGAAACTATCGTCTTCAAGATTTAAAGTTTTTTTTTTTCAATGTTGATGGTTTATCCCATGGTCCTCCAAAAATTTTGCCATGCGGGCCACATAATATATTTTACACATTTTTTTCGTTCCAAAGTAACGCTCACTTGTTTATCAAGAAGCATTATTTTGACCCTTGACATGCGCAAAAATATAAATCAAATTTGTTTCAATATTCAAATTTAAATTCAAGTCATATGGACAGTCACGTCTATAAAAAACATCATATTTCAAAGGACAGTCGGTGTTTTATAAAAGTGATTGATGTTGATTATTCTATGTGAGAAATGAATCAATTTATATGTAATAAATTATATTTATAATAGTTAGTCAATATAATTACTTTTAAAAAAAAGTAGGTATCATCTTTCGGAACTTTCCTTTGACAACCCTCTGCCGGGAGACTTGGAACTACCTAAAAATCGTCACAGTAAAGACGTTTTGTTGTCGATATTAAGAATGGCGCCTGCAACTGAAAAGGTGGGTTTGCAATTCCGACAGCATTTTGGCTTGGTGTTATGGGGGGAAGCACGCATGCGAACAGAAACGGGACATGTCAAATAGACTGTGTGGCTAGTAAATAACGAAGAAAAACAATTAATTTGTTTTTTGATAAAATCTTGGAACGGCTGGATATAATCTTGTGGCGGCCCGGATATGGCCCGAGGGCCGTAGTTTGGAGATCCCTTGTTTAACCCAACATTATAATAGGGCAGATATATAATTAATTTACACCTAATTGAACGTATGAATATTATAATGAATGCTTTTTAAAAATATGTTCTAATATATTTTTACCCGCCTCGGTGGCGTAGCTGGCTAACGCGCTTGTCAAGTTGAGCTAGACTGCTGAGGACGGGGAGATCGAGGTTAGAATCTCGGTCGGGTGAACTGGGGGTGGTTTTTCCTAAATGGTTTTCCACTCTCCATCCACGCAATTGTGGGTTCACTTCCTCTAATTCAACCCTCCCAATTCCTAATCCATTAGCGTAGTTAGTACTTGGAGTGTGTATCCCGAACGGGTAGTAGGATGCGGTGCTAAATAATAAAAAAATATAATAAAAAATATATTTTTATTTCCTCTTTATGTTCGTAATTTTTTCCAAGATTCATATTTAATTTCGAGATTTGGGATTCCTAAGTAAAATAAAGGGTAGATTTGAAATTCTTATTCGTAAAATAGGGGATTTAAGCTAAGTTTATTTAATGTACATATATAATTGATGAAATTTTTGTTATGTGACTCAATACTATGTATGTTATATTATTATGTTAGGTTGTATGCAGGTCGTGTGCTGATTTAATCAGCGAGTTTAAAAGGCTATCGGTAAATAGCCGTCGATCTCAGTGGTCTTAACGTAAATTATCCGCCTCAGGACTCGTGGTTAGTGGGTTCAAACCCAGCCGTAGTCGAGGGATTTTCTTGAGTTACAAATATATGTAGCACAACTTCCTATGGAGGGGAAGAAGATCCGTCGGTTCTATGTCAATTGTGACATGTAAAATAACCCTTAAATGTATATAAACATACCTTTCCCAGCAAAATTGGTAGGTCGTTTCACTCTTCCTCGTAGAAATTCTCGTGTGCTGATATAAAAAATCGGCTTGGAAAGTGTTAGTTAAATACCCCAAAGGCTCAAATAAATATAAATAAAGTAAATAAATATACCTATGGAAAAATTACGAAAAAATAAATTGAAACAATATATGATATTACGAGTATAGAGTAAACGCATGATCTAAATTTATATTAAAAACACAAAATTTGTCAAAACCATGTTTATTAATAGAAGGTTTACCTATTTACAATAAGAACGTGGTTATTTGACCCATCTTTAATATACATACACTCGTGTGTATATATATATATATATACACACGAGTGTATGTATATGTATGTGTGTATATATATATACACGAGTGTATGTATATTAAAGATTCGAGGATTTGAAATTCGAATGAAAATTTAATATTGAGATTAGAAAAATTTAGGATTTGACCGATCTTTAATATACATACACTCGTGTGTATATATATATATAAAATCCTATATATATATATATACACACACGAGTGTATGTATATTAAAGATCGGTCAAATCCTAAATTTTTCTAATCTTAATACTAAATTTTCATTCGAATTTCAAATCCTCGAATCTTTAAGGGAAAATAAATGCAACTTTGGTTAAGGTGAACATATTTTAAATTTGGCTAAAAAATAAAAAAGTATCTTGTGAACATGACACGTTTTAAATAAATTAAGTAATATTAATACAATATTGTCAGGTTTTATAATTGTGTTACTCTATCAACTACACAAGGCAATGTAATTCCTTCTACTAATAGTTTAAAATTCTTATTTAAAGTTAAGGTCTTCATTATTATATTCGAGATACTTTTCTGGTATTTTCACGAATCTTGCATCTTTCGAATAACACAGAAACCCATTCTATTTATTGTAATGAAGGATATTTATTAATCAAGCTATTTTACGTAACTAAAACACAGATAATGGCTTGTAATTACAAAGGAAACCACATAAAGAAGGTCATTAAATAAGCAATAACACAGTTATCGGACTAAAAGCTTTTTATCGACTAAGCTGCGTGTCACACCGAAGATACGTCACTGATGCCATATGTTGTTAATTTGAAGGCTCGCGATTGATGACGTCATGATGATACCTGTAAAGGGCAAAAGTTTTCGTGCCTGATTGTGGCGTGGGAGAAAACACTCATTGGTCATACGTGTGTATGAAAGTTTACCCCCATCCCCTTCGTGACAGTTTAACTGACTTATTACTAAATGAATGCCGGGGTATCCTTTTTAAATTCAACCTTATTATATATTAACTATGTTAGAATAGCTTGAAAAACAAAATTATTTATATGCCATTATTAATTGTTCAGGTCATATTGACCATGTGTATATGCTTTCTCACTGTTTCATACAAAGAAAATATGGTAATCTTGTATACTCTCGACCTCAAGATTATGACAATGGTTCGACGACTTGTCTGTCTGTCTGTCCGTCCGTCCCTGGTAATACAGCCGAAACAGTTTTGGCCGGATTTCATTTAAACGTGATATTTAGATGGTATTTGGTCAAAGCTAGAGGTCGAACTGGTGACTTTGACTAATAGCCCTCATATTAAATGTAGGCTACTGATGACAAATTTTTGAAAAGTTTTAATTTAAAAAAATAAAATCTCTTAATGGTTTTGTTCAAAATAGATTTATGGAGAAAATTATTCAGTCTAATTTTCATAGGAAAAACCTTATTTAACGGCTATAAATGTTTTAGATTTACTTTCACGTATTCATACGTCAAGTCATGTGATATGTATGAGGGGTGTTGTTTTAAGTAACGACCGTTTTGCAATAAAATAGAAACTACCAATTATTGTTGGGTAATTTAAAAAAAAATCTGATTCTATATACCTTCAGATATTTTTCAACATAGTTTTCATTATTATTTAAATATTTTATCGTATCGTGAGAAGTTTTTTTAGACCCTCATCATAGAAGTCTGCCGCTAGTGAGGAAAGCCATTTCCTGAACCGTTTTTTGGGACAGACGTGTTTGTTCAGCTGGTGGACTTCATGCGGCGAGGAACAACAATAGACGCAGCTGCATATCATCTGACCTTGACGAAACTTCACCACGAAATCCAGAATATACCCCGCTGCCTGCTGTCTGCCGTAGTGTTTTTGCTTCATGACGATTCGAGGCTCCACTGTGTTGCTCGAACACAATTTATCATCGAATCTTTTGGCTGACAGCAATTGGATCACCCTCCCTACATCCCTGACCTTGCGCCTAGTGAATAACATCTTTTCCTGCATCTGGAAAGGTTCCTCGCCGGCAAACATTTCCACACTGACGTCGAAGTGAAAACGACGGTTCAGGGATGTCTCTCCTCGCTGGCGGCAGACTTCTATGATGAGGGTCTACAAAAACTTATCTCACGATACGACAAATGTTTAAATAACAACGGAAACTATGTTGAAAAGTATATGAAGGTATGTAGAATCAGATACAAAAAAAAAAATTTAGTAGTTCCTATTTTATTGAAAAAACGGCCCTTACTTTTTTTAAAAAAACCTCGTAGATGCAACTTTTGAGAGATATTATCAACACCTGTAAAGTATTACATCTTTTTTAGCACCACTTCTTACTACCCGTTCGTTTTATACGTTTATATACTAGTTACGCTTGTGGATTGAGAGATTAGGAAGATTATAACTTAGATGAAGTGTACACACATTTGCGTGAAGGGAGACTGGATAACCATTTTGAAAAAAACTACCCTCAGTACACCCGACTGGGATTTTAACATCAATCTGTCCAACATCGGCAGGCTAGTCTACTGCGAGAGTGACGCGTTAGACCATTAGGCCATCGAGACGGGTGTAATATAGTTAAATGTGATCAATGTTAACAGCAACAACAACAAAAATGTATTTTTTTCTATAAAAAGGCCCTTCCTATTCCTTTCATAATGACAGTAAACAATATGCTTCCATCTTGATGACCAACAAATCGTTATACATAATTAAACCATTATCTTGGTGTGATCAATCTAGGAAGTTTCCAAAAAGAGAATATTTAACTAAAATTACGTCAAAATATGAAAACTTGCCTTGAGTAAAACCGACATTTTCAGCTCTTGTTATGTTCCTTGCCACTGACACGTAAATAATATGCAGATGGCATCGATGTAAACACGGCCATGTAAGCAGAGGCGCGTATCAAAATGTTTATGAAGCGACACAGAGCTCGGCGGAACAAGCTACCAAGTCACATACTTTTTTTTTTCTGAAACCGTGACTTACTAACCATTCGGGCTATACGCATATGCACTGATGACGCTAATGTGTTATGGGTGATAAAGTTTGAATTGAGAGGAAATGTACACGCATTTGCGTGGAAACTATTTTGCAAAAAAAAAAGCCCTTAGTTCACACGACTAGGGTTTGATCACTGACCTATCCATCATCGACAGCTCAATTTATTGTGAGAGTGACACCTTAGACCATACAGCCACCAAAGGGGGTTCGCATTAATTATATAATACGTAATATTTAAAATTTAGTTTGTTGTATTTAGTGAAATGACGATAAAGTTTTTGATCAAAATTTAAAGCTAAAATATTCGCATCGGTAGTCACGTGGTCTATTTTTTCAATCTAATGTTTGACTGGATTATTGGTGACATGGAGAGAGGGCTTCGGATCCCTGGTGGGTGTATTGGTTGTTTTTTTCCCTTAATGTTTTTCCACTCTTTCCGAAAATATTCCTTTATAAAACCTCAAAATTCAACTTTAATCTCCCTAGCACATTAGTGAATAATTTAAAAATGCACATATCCCGGATGGATATCAAGACGCGATGATTTAAAAAAAACTGCAAAAAATACCCAACAATTTGGCAGGAATCGGTAGAGATACTCTCATGTTACCCGATTTTCAAGAAACAGGGAGGTTAATACTCAAATCTAAGCTTTATTTAAAGAAATTTCCTACTTTACCTCGTTGGAAATGCGCCATAATTCTTCTAAGATTCTAACCTTTCCCATCTTTATCTTTTTTAGTATAGGTACCCAGTTGGGTAGTAAGTCACGGAGAATTATTTTTTTTTAACTTGACTTTGTCACAATTTTGTTGAAAATTGATATATTGGGAGTTTTTTATATTATAAATAACAATGAATGCTTATTTTTTTGAGAAAAATTGATCTAAGGGGAGTTTATTAGTCACAGTTTTCGAGACTTTGAAAACTATAATATTGGTATACCAATTATCAAAACCATTTGTTGATTTTTATAAGAAAAACTTCAGTAGTTTAATTATAAATTATTTTTGAGAATTTAATTTGACACTATAGTAAATTTTATGAGAAATGTTTGTACGATTGTCACATTATTTACTTTATTTGTGTATTTTTTACTTGAATTGAACAGTTAGCCAGTTATGGGTCATAAGCTTCAATCTAAAATATAAAAATAAATACAACAGCTATGTATAAACGCAACTTTTTTTTTTCTATTTCAAATGACTTCGTGAGTTGTTCCGGCGAGTCGTCGCCAGGTTTAGTCGATCGGAATAATCGGTGGGCGATCAACCGTAAAGTGTCACGCCTTCCAAAGTAGCTGCCTCGTCACTCAGTGACGTCATGAAGACCTTTTGTGGCCGCAAACCGCTGATACGCAATAGAGGGCCTGAACACAGACCCGAGCCGTTAAAACTCTTGGTTACTAGGACTTTAAATTCAATCTCTTGAATCTAGCTTCTCCTTCGTCTTGCTCATAATCTAAATCAGGTTGTTTTTTTATATTGTCATAGATAATACAACTTGGGTAGATAGCACAACATAAACCAGACCGCTTAAAAGCCAGTATTACCCCACAGATCTCACCTAGCTTAGGTAGGTAATACAGCTCGAACCAGATATCTTTAGAGGCCATCACACCCCACGGAAAACACCTAGCTTACATAGGCAAAGTAGCCCCATGACTTCTTTGGTGCTGACTGACAGCTAACAGCTGACTTCTGACAGTCAACATTTAGTTATATACCTAAATTTTGACCATCAGAAGTGTCAGCTTCTAAACACATGTTTTTGCAGATCATATGGTTCGGCGTAGGGTTACATAATTTGGTCTGGTAACTTTTCAAAGCTATCAGTCAGCACCTAAGAAGCCATGGGGCTACTGTAGCACAGCTTGAACCAGACCTCTTAAGAAGCCGTCTCACCCCACTAATAGCACCTAGATTAGGTAGATAATACAGCTAGAAACAGGCAGTTGGAGTGTCAGGTTGTGGACTGGATCAAAGTGTATCAAAATAGGGTTGGGGAGTCGAGTTTACGTTTTGTCAGAGATGAACTTTCGAGTTCCTTAAGACCAAAGAGTTAGTTATGGGTGACCTGGTGGTCTAGGGGTAAGGTGTCAGACTTCTGTGCTGGCGGCCGAGGTTCAATCCTCGGTCCCGGCACAGATTTATCTAATTATCAAACCCTTCCTTCACCTCTGACAAGACATCTTGTGAATGTGGGGAATGCCAGGTCTCCACCGTGGTTCGGATTCCACGTTAAACTGTAGGTTCTTCATTCCATCTCACAATCACCCTACCATTACACATCAGCGTAAGTGCGTATAACCCGAACGGGTAGTAAGACGCGGTTATAATAATAATAATAATAGTTATGGGCTGTGTTGTGTGCATCATGCCCCACACTCGTGGATATGTGTCAATCTCTGCAGTTGCCTTCAAATGTATCATTTGAACTGTAGAATGCAGTGTATATATAACATGCTGGATACACTTAAGCAGTGGACAAGAGACACAAAAACAATTAAGTAAGTTCATATAAACACGTCCCATTTGACCTTGTTTCAAAGTTGTAAGTAATTTTTGTACTCCAGTAATGTGGTTCTGCTTAATATTATATTATATTATATGCTCAAGATGGCTACCTTTGCCCTTAATGCAAGCATCGCATTTAATATATTTTCGAAAAAGTGCAGCATTCTATGAAACGACAACTGTAAATATATTGCATTCAGGTATTTTCTATAAGATGAAGCTGAAACAATTAGACGATTAGTAACTTGAAAATTAACACTTTAATTGAGAAGTAAATATTCACTGTCTAGTTAAAAACAAAATACATATTACACTTTTTCAATTTTTTAAGATAATGTCACTCCGGTGAGCTCCACCGGACGCCAAGTAAACTTCGGCAATCACTTTCCTCAGCATATATCGTTTAACTATTTCCACCCCACCCTGTATAATATTTAGCAGCTCCATATTGCTGGAGTATAAAAATAGCTGTAAAGTGTAAACAAGGTCAAATGGAACACACGTATATATATATACACTTAACTTTTTTTTGTCACCTGTCCACCTCTGACCTGGGTCTCATATGTGTGTGTGTTTTTTAAAGACACGAATGGCTTAACAGTATAATATTTCATGTCATCCAATATATGATATTATAATTATTCGTAAGATGAAGTTCTTGAAAAATCCATTAATGGGAATATATTCACCTCTCTCACACTCACCTACAGTAGCCCCATGGCTTCTTTGGTGCTGAATGACAGCTCACAGCTGACTTCTGACAGTCAACATTTAGGTTTATATCTAAATTTTCACTGTCAGAAGTGACAGCTGCTAAACACATGTTTTGGCAGATCATATGGTTCGGCGTAGGGATACATAATTTGGTCTGGTAGCTTTACAAAGCCGTCATCTCTCAGCTGTGAGCTGTCAGCACTAAATAAGTCATAGGGCTACTGTAGTTCTGGGTAGAATGTTTGGAGAAGGGGGGAGGGGGGAAGCTCTATCTAACGCCTGTCTGAAATTACCCCACTGAGAGGCATTCGTGGAATATGGCGCTTGTCTCTTCTTGTCCACATATGCTACTTTTGGGGAGGCTTAGGTTAAAATCCAGGCATAGTGTACCGTTGTAATATTTCCTTTTACATCCTACCTACACGTAGATTTGGGTACGTTTCCTATTAATTATATTTTCTTAACCCATTCTATATTATTACAAATAGGTATAGTAGGATTCTGTTAGCAAGAACACTAACAGTGATAAAAGTTACTAAAACACTTTTAATATATTCATACGTCAAGCCATGTGAGCTTCAGCTGTCACTTTTGATAGATATTATCAATACCTATAAAATAACATTCATTATTTTGTAAAATGTTATCAATGTTGACAGCAAAAAATATATGTTTGTATTTTCTAAACTGCTCTTCTTATGAAAATTGGACTATAGATATCCTGTCGTGAGGTGTGGATCCTATACGTTTATCTTGCAGTCAACTGTGTTAACCCATCACCTAACACTGACTAATATTGAACCGAGAATATCAAAATAATATATTTACATAATATTTGTTTTCCTCGTCTTACTAGAGCTGTTTGTAACGCTATTGAAATGTGTTAGTCATTTGTGCTAACCTATCACCTAACATTAAAAAAAATTGTAGTCAAGGAAGGGCATCGAAACAATCTCTGTACAACATATTAGTTTCCTTTCTCCCCCTCTCCTTCCCCCTCTTTGTTAGAGCTGCACGTGACTCACTTATAGTGAAGAAGGTCACGTGCTTTAGGATCCTCGGCTTTTGGACATGGGAAAGCACTAACGCTACAGATGGGAACCTCAGAACGGAGCGTCAATAAAAAAAACAATACTCGCGTCGTGACGCTTCCGATATCAAGGGGTGACATATGAGTGCGCACAGAGTTTAGAAACAATCGATTGATGGGCGCTTAGGAACGAGTAAGCTCCATGAGTCAGGTATAGTATAGTAATTTGTAGCACGAACGGACAATAACATTTGATTAAAACGTAATGCAAATATTTCCCTTTTTATATGTATTGTCGATTATTTGGAACAGAAGCTATCAGAATACCATAAAAAAAATTTAAAAATGTATACAATGTCGATTGTAAATCGAAATTGCTTGAACTCGAAAGAACAATAAACTGGAAGCTATATAATATGATTGTTTGTTTTGTTTTTTTATTTTTTGTACTATTATTTTATCTAATCCCCTCAGAGAAATCAGTATTGCGATTGTAAAAAAAAAATCAACATCGAAATTTTGATAAATGTCGACCCGAAACAAAATAATTTGCTTTTAAGTTGCCGTCTGTCTGTATATATTTCGATGTAGATTATTATTATTAGCACCGCATCTAACTACCTGTTCGGGTTATACGCACTTACGCTAATGTGTAATGGTAGGGTGATTGGGAGATGAAATGAAGGACCTACAGTTTAACGTGGAATCCGAACCACGGTGGAAGTCTGGCATTCCCCACATTCACAAGATTCACAAGATGTATAGTCAGAGGTGAAGGAAGGGTTTGGTAATCAAATAAATCTGTGCCGGGACCGAGGATTGAACCCCGGCCGCCAGCACAGAAGTCTGACACCTTACCCCTAGACCACCAGGTCACCGACACTTTATTGTAGAGCCAAGAACATTTTATCGATCCGGCTAAGACTTGGTATTTAGTGTTTTCATAAGGTTTCCTCGGGATTTTTATGATTTTGCATTTTTTTTTTTGGCAGACCTAGAATGTTGTTCAAGTGTATACAAGTGGGTTCCATAAGAATTTAAGCCTATTTAAGTAGCTTTGTTAGGGCGTATTTTCAAATTTTCCAGTCATTTCAAAGCATTTTTTTGTTGTTGTTATAGAGTCATTATTTTGCATATTTTTTTAATTTTCAATATAAAAAAACCTTTTTGTATGATTTTTTTAAAAATCCAGAATCAAGACTGAGAGAAAAAGAGGGGAAGGGGAGGAATGCTTGTGTTTGGAAACTTTATGTACGCGTTATAACAAACGGTGGCGCCACCAAGGCGGTAATTCGTAAGACATACGGAATTTTTTTTATTTAAAGACTTTCAGTTTGGCACATAAACTGTAAAAAGATAAATTGTATTTTAAAAGGATTTTTTTTTTCTCTGTTATAGGGCATGCTTTTGGGCAATACATTTTTAGTTTGCCACATAGAATGTAAAAAAAATTAAATGTTTTTGCTTGTTATATTCTTTTTTTTTTGTTCTATAAGTAAAGTTAGTAAAATCTGTATGTAAAATTTAAAAAAAATTTGACACAGAAAGAGTCAAACAACTAAATTATATTTTTAGTTTATGTTTTTGTTTCATTCACCTATTATTTTAATTATTAATTCTGCAAGGAGTTTAAAAAAATTTAAATTTAATTGTTATTCGTTTTCATTTTAAATGACATTTTTTAAAGGGCCTATTTTTAGTTTTTTTGGTAATAAATGCATTTTTATAATGCCTTTTCTATCAATTTTTAGGACATAGATATCACTAGAGCAAGAATTCTTAGCTCTTAAATTAAGAGTAGTTTACTGAATGACAGAAAGAGAAGAATTAATTTTCTCAAAATCTGCTCTAACGATTTTAATTATATTTTATATCTAGACACTGTTTGAAATTACAAACAAAATTAAAATCTTAATTTTTACACAACAATGATCTTGAGGGTACTATAAATTGGCAGAAATATCCAATTTTTATCTATCCGCAACTTTGTGAGATACGAAATAACTTACCATTGTAAGGTTGTAGTACTGTTCAAAAAATAAATATTCACTAATAGCTCAGAAACTATTGGTCCTATAAAAATATATTTCTAATGAAAATATTTCTAATGAAAATATTTCTATTTTGAACAGTACTACAACTTTACAACGGTAGGTTATTTCGTATCCAACAAAATTGCGGATAGATCAAAATTGGATATTTCTGGCAATTTATAGTGCCCTCAAGATCATTGTTATGTAAAAATTAAGATTTACATTTTGTTTGAATTCTAAACAATCTCTAGATATAAAATATAATTTAAAATCGTTAGGTTAAATTTTGAGAAAATAAAATTTTTCTCTTTCTTACCTTCAGTAAACTACCCTTAACCTGTATTTTATATATATATATATATATATATATATATATATATATATATATANNNNTATATATATATATATATATATATATATATATATATATATATATATAAAAAAAATACTGGTTACCTCGAAATATAAATTTGATTGTTATTCTCTTTGGTGGACAGAGATATGCTTATTTTCTAAAAGATCGTATAACATTGTATATTATTTCTTATATGCCCTTTGGTGAAGTGTTTCTGCAATAATGTATATTATTTAATTTAACATATTTTACGAATTATTAGTAAATGTCACTATTTTAAGACTAAAACCAAAGAAAAGTCTTTGCGATGCGCCGTTCCAATTATCTGTTTTTAGCCCTGTACCATGCTACTTGTTATGGTTATACGCATATGTATTGATTAATATAATGGGTTAAGGATGAATAAGATTGAGTTTAGAATAAATGCACCTGAATTTGCGTAAAAGGAGAGTATAAAACAGTTTAGGAAAACTACCCTCGGTGCACCCGATTGGGATCGAACGCCGATCTCCCCGTTATCGTCAGAAAATCTATTGCGAGTGTAACGACTTAGACCATGTGATCACTGAAGTGGGTCTATCATTTATTGATTGGTTTCTAGTACGTTTGATAAAAAGTTTAGCTACGATTATATATAAAATAATAGATTAAGTAATGATAGATTGTCTTGGAACAAGTGTAGAGAAACATTTGGTATGAATCGCATATTGGGAACCACTGCGTGCTCAAATCCACAGCACAAAACTTTATTATTTAAACACCTGAACTGTTTCTTTTATAACATCGGGATCCCCATCATAGCTTCCATACAGTAGCCCCATGGCTTCTTTGGTGCTGACTGACAACTCACAGTTGACTTCTGACAGTCAACATTTAGGTATATACCTAAATTTTGACTGTCAGAAGTTACAGCTACCAAACACATGTTTTTGCAGATCATATGGTTCGGAGTAGGGATACATAATATGGTCTGGTAACTTTTCAAAGCTGTCAGTCAACACCAAAGAAGTCATGGGGCTACTCTACATTCACCGATACACGGGTTTAAATCGAGACTTTGCTATTGAAAATTTGTAAACCTTGATCTGACAATAAATTAAAATTAGTTTGCTAGAACTCGAGAATTTTGTGTTGAAATAATTATTAGTTATCTGAAAAAGTAGATTTCCTTTTGAATATTATTTGAATGCGTACTATACATTTATTTATTTATATTTGGGAACACTTCAAAAAGTGTCTAACCCGAATGGGTGGTAAGACGTGGGGGCTAAAAAAACACACCTCAAAAGCAATAATAGTAATAATCATTTTCTTCTTCTTTTTAAGGTAAATAAATAATTGTTATGTATTTATATTTCACAACAACACAAAGTCTGACATATAAGTCCGGCTGGTAGCGAGTCTGTCTGATTAATAAAAAGTCCATGGCTCGATTCCTACGACTGTCATACAATTGTAATTAGTTAATTTTTAGTCTGGAAGAATAGACATTAAATTCTAGTATTAGGTTATTTTGTAAGAAAGTCATGTGCTGATTAAATTATTATGTTTAGAAAGTACTCCAAATACATGCTTTAAAAATATTTTTTACCAGTTTTGGTGGCCACGCGGTCTAAGGGGCGCTACTCTCACCGTAGATTATACTGCAGATGATGGGAAGACTAAGGTTCGAATCTTTGTCGGGTGTACTGAGATTTTTGTTTTCCTAAATTGTTTTCCCACTCACGCAAATGTGAGTACACTTCCTCTAAATAAACAATTTATAATCCCTAAGACAACATTAACATAATTAGTAAATAATCGTATAGCCCGAACGTGTGGTAAGATGTGGTGTTAAAAAACAAATAAGAGAAATTTAAAAATATTGGCTCTCATAACGTAAGCAAATTTTCTAAACGTATATAAAAACCAAATAAAAAATGTATAAATCCTGTTTATTTTTAAGTCTCACCTTACTTTAGTTAAAACGCAGTGAGAAAATACAATATTTTTCTGTGAACATTTATAAAAACCCTCTTTTTTTTGTCGGTTCATTTTATAAAAATTTACGCTATTAATTAGAAGTTTCAACTACACATATCATAACTTAACGTATGAATATATGTAAAATATTGTTCTTGGTGTGTTCTAACACATAATATTTTGTGTTTTTGAGGTTGAAAGTTTTGGTAAAAATAAACTTAAACACTTTGTATTCAGTCAGCCTGAAATCGAAAACCTTATCAACCAAAGTCTTTTGAAGAATTTCATCTGGTGACCTGTGATAAATGGAGCTATATATTTTTACCATTTTCTCAAGTGTAACAAAAAAAAAGAGATAAAAAAAATGTAATTTCATTACCTCATAATCCATCAAGATGGTGGTTTTCAGAGATTTTCTTTTTGACTCAAAACACTCGACAATATCCCTTTCTAGTCGATAAGTCACGTCGGTAGAGTGGAAATGTACTTTGTTTGCTTTTTTTACCCCCTTTTTCTTAACCTCTTGGCAATGTCTTATGTTCATTCCCTTTTGCCCTTTTACTATGTGACTTATTTGATTTCTACAACGTACCATACGTCACAATTTGACTTTTTTTTACGCGTTGATTTTTTTTTTGTGCGAGCTTAGAGCAAATTATTTAATAAAACATTCATTAATTCAATATTTATTATCATATATTCACCAAAAGTATATAAAATAAATTCATACTACTTTAATTTCTATGATTAAAAATATTTTATAGAAAAAAACTCCATGGAAAATACTATTCCTATTTTCTGGTTAGTTCACATATTATTTATATTAATGAGGTAAGGATCAAGAACATAGAATGCATTTGAAATGTGCCCACATTTGCCCACATTTAAGGGAAGGTGTAGAAACCCATTAGGAAATAAACACCATGAGTATACCCACTTGGATTCGAACCCTGACCTCTCACGTGTAACGATACCACATTTCAGGGATGTAACTTTACTATTTGTGTATATATTTTCCCCAAGAAACAAAAATAGTGTTATTTAAAACTCATTAACGGAAGAAAGAAATGAGTATTTTTATAAAATTTTGTGGACTTTAATAATAAAACTGTATTCAAAATAAAATAAAAATGATATTTCATTTGGTATTATAATAGTGGAATTGGGGAAGATATTTAGGTTTAAAATACATAAACATACTTTTATTTTGTCAACATTAAACATAAATCAATCTAATTTAATCGGTATTGATACATTATATCAATTGACAGTTAGAGATAAAATCATTTGACGTATGAATATATTTAAGTTTTTAAAATCTAAAAACCGTGTAAACACACTATAAAATTACGCAGTGTGAGTGATAGGGAAGGAATCCAATCGGAAATAGTAGTTGAGTTTTGATAGAAAACAAATCATCTTATCTCTTCATTTCTTTCACAGCATTTCCATCATCTCTAAAATAGAATTGCTCACAAGGTAAAACATTACTAATGGTTTTAAAATCTGATTATTATAAAGAGTTTGTAACTGAGGAAGAAACTGATGAAATTGTACATTTGGAGCATCATGCTCCACAGAGCATCAACTTAGACTCTTAGGAACATGGAAAAGAAATACTTGTGGAGATTTTTAAATGTGTTGCTGGAGAAAACTTGAGAAGATCAGGTGGACAGACAGGATGACACATCCTTAGGAAGAACTGTCTTCTGCACGACGTCATAGAAGGAAAGGTCTAG
>CABFOV010000111.1:187140-206522 GCA_902141375.1 Timema poppense
GGTCTAGGGAAAGAGGAGCTCAACGTGCGGCAGAAGGGAGCACGAGTAATTTTACCGTTTTTATAGCATTACATTATTTTGGACAAAATAAATCAAATATTTCTCCAGTAGTAACATAGAGTTTAGTTTTCTGCACATGCTAATATCAACAGATTTTGAATATATGTCAAGGGTATCCTGGGATTTTGTCAAAACTTTTTAAATAAAGAGAAAACATTTTGACGAAATTCCAGAACACCTTTGACAGATATTCAAGATCTGTTAATATTAGCATGTGCATAAAACTAAACTCTATGTTGCTATTGGAAACACATTTGATTTATTTTGTCCAAAATATGTCAATTCTGTAAAAACACTTGCGCTCCCTTCTGCCGCACCTTAAGGAGGAAGATTCAAATACTAGATGACTTGAAGGAAAGAAGAAAATTCTGGGAGCCGATGGAGTAGAAAGATAACAGGGCGCATTGAGTGTCCAAGTTCATTGACCAAATTAATGGACCTTTCGTGAGACAGAACACACAATAATAGCTAAAAATATTATTATTACTATTACTTAAGAATTATGTCTGAAATTTTAAAATTATTTTGAATGTGCAGCTATGTGAGTATATTCTGGAAGTCTGAAGAGAGGATGGAAAAATTAAGAGACGTTTATTTATCTCAATTACGGCTTAACTTATTTATCAATTAAGGCCTGCTGCTGAAACTCCAAGGTGTCACTCTCGTGTTAGACAGTCCTGTTGATGACTGGAAGATCGGGATTCGAATCCTGGTTGGGTCCACTGACGGTGTATTTTCATTCATGGTTTCCCATTCTCCTTCCATGTAAAAGCTGAAGCATTATCTATGAAATGTTTCCTTACTCATCCTTGTCCCATTTGAGTGAATATAAAATATGCGTACAACCTGAACAGGTATTAAGACGCGGTGATTGAGATATATATATATCAGACAATTATTCGTAGTTCTGAAATGTGTTAATAACTTTTCTGTGATAATACTAGCACTTTCTTATTTAAATAATAATTAAAAGTTAATTTTGAAAACAAAAATAATAATTTTTGTGAAACAATCCAATTCTTTCTCCTCTCCTTCCCTTCCCAAGAAAAACTTTTTTTTTAGGGTGTTTCTTTTATATCTCTTAAAATCTGAGTCAATCCCGGTCTGTCGTGAAACGCGATCCCATGCAAATGCATCCATCAAAGTCTGAGGTAGAACTTTCCCTGTCGATCTATATGATGATGAAGTGATTTTAGTTTGAATGAAAATAGGACTTAACTTTGAAAACGACACACTTGGAACTGGTTTCAATGGCCAGCTCATGACCAAGGAATGCTTTCTTTTCTTACGTCCATTACTGTTTCCACCCTATATGGCCTGGGTCGATTTTTTTATTCAAGTCTTTATTTTTTTCTACTACTGGCTTGCTAGGTCTGTCGTAGCTTCATATGCCTTATAACTAAACTTAAGACTAGGACAGACAAAACATCCAGTCCCCAGCCGTTAATTTATCAGTGTGAAAGGGTAAACTCATTTTTTTTATCAATTATAAATTTTCGGACATGCCAAAAATCGAACCCGGGACCTTTATCTCAGTAAACTGACATGCTACTAAATGAGCTAAGATGTCGGACTTCCTGAAAATACTATTATTTTATTTTAGTTCTCGGCATATTTACATATCCTTTAATGAAGGACGTATACTATTTTATAAAAAAAAACTTACTTATCACATTAAGGTGATAGAATATGGAACGTGAGTTTAGACCAGTATTTTTGCAATTTTATAGAAAAACAATATTTTTGTCGAAGTAAAGCGAACATAGCTACATTATAAACATAAAGTTTAACTTTCTTCACTTCAACAGTTGTTGAATAACTGTAGAGGGTGTCCTGGAATTTAGTGACATCTTTTTCTATCATCCAATGTTGCCAAATTCATGACAGATATTCAACAAGTGTTGATATAACTACGAGAAGAAAATTAAAGTTTATATATATTTCTGATAAAGCAATATTTTATTATTTGGACCAAAATTGTTTTTTATATCCAAAAAAACACTGTCCATAGCTCACGTTACACTTAATGACCAGCGCTGAGTTGCACTGAAGAAATTTGTGAACATTAATTTCAACAAAACATAGCCGGAAATTATCAGCAGGTTTCTTACTAATTAAAAAGATTATATTTTGAGATTTAAGTATGTATATTGATACTTTTGAGATTAAAATAAAAGGTTAAAAACCTAAATCTAGACTTTTTCTATTAAAAGAAAGTCATGTTTTGATAGGATCACAATAGAACATTTTAAGTTAATGTAGGATTAATTTATTGTAAGTTATTGAACTTTTAAAAAATAATTTTACTCTCAAATTTATAGTTTTCAACTAGCCTACACCTTCATCTACGTTTTGGTGAAAGCACTATTTAAAAACAACTAACCAACTTATAGATAATCCTAGATTTTTAATATGCACCGCTTCTTATTTCTCCCCCACGCAGCACCCCATGATCACTTATGTTTCCAAGAAAGGGAATTCATCCAAGATACTGACAAAACCTACAAAAGCCAGGGTATTTATAGTATGGTTTAAGTAGGTAGTAACTTTTAATAAATACAAACTTTTTGAAAACACGTTTTTATTTGCTTCAAGCAATTCATCTTCCTGTAATATTAGTGATATCTTATATGTGTTTATAATATACTTTCAACGTTACAGCCTCAGATCACAAGAATTGACGTATGAATATATGAACGTTGTTTTAATAAGTTATCAACTGTAAACAGTTTATTTCAATCATAATTGAATTTCACCTTCATTCTAGTCAACATTATAGCTTGTAGCTGCGATCATGCAAACAAAGGTGTCAGTCTAGTATTGATAGGTTTTACTATGTTGTTGAAAGTTTGGTGAGAATCTCAGTGGCAGTATGTACGATTTATTTTCCCTAAATAGTTTCCAAATATATTTTCCCTTGAATTCGGTTACAATTCCTTTTAACTATAGGCCTACCATCCATATCATTAATCGCTTTATTGTGAATATACATATGTATATCTTGTAGATATAGTAATACATATTAATTTCCATACTAATATCGATAAACAACCTTATATGGTCACGTGGCTTACAATAGACTGGCCTGCTGATAACGAGGATACCGGTATTCGAATCCCGTTTGGGTTTACTAAGAGTGGGTTTCACTAAATTATTTTCCATTCTCCCTCTACGCTAATGTGTGTACACTTCCTCTACATTCAATCTTCTTCATCCCTAACACATTTAGAGTAATATCAGTAAATGTGTTGTAACCCGAACGGATTGTAAGACGCGGTGACAAAAAAATAAAAGATCGGTACAATAGCCTACACTTATTACCTTTTAGCACAAACATACCCGACAAGGGTCGTTAATTCGCCCTACATAGCTAATGGACCATTTGCCTCGGCCGGAATACTAACAGATCTTCTAATAGGTTTCATTATTAATGCAGTAGGCTTCTATCCACGTCTAGTACCACTTTTTAAGGTAATTACCTAGTTACAAATCACTTAAGTATCAATAACATACACACATATGAATATAACCTAGCAGATAGTAGGACGTGGTGCTAAATAATAAAAATAAAATAAAAATAAGCACTCAAATTGCTTAAGAGTGACTTAAGAAATATGAAATACTTGATGCTGATATAATAATGAAATATTTACAAAAAGTAGTTTAGTAAAAATATTAATAAAAAGGAGAAGAGATATCTAAAGATATTATCATTACAAATGGATTTCCACTGATAATATATTAAAGTAATATCAACAATGACAACATATAATTATTTCTTAAAAGTTTCTTTCTACCAGAATACTACTATAGTTATAATAACCAGTTTTACCTTCAAATACACTTTTTTCAAAGGTAGTTCTTTTGTCCACAAATTGAATAATGTACTTAATTCCCCAACGTAAAAACGAGCTAAAAGTGATTTATCATCTCTCATAAATAAATAAAATACTAAGAAGCAACATTTCAATAAAAAAAGCTTCCGATATCAATTTGTTGTGATGAAAGCAATTTGGTTGCTTATAAGCGGAATGAAAACAACCCGTTTCTCAGAAGGTAATATTTTTTTTATGTTTTTCAATTGATTTTGGTCTTTTTTATTTTTTACACGTTATTGGTATTAAAATAAACTCAAAAGATATTAAAATAAAATATTATACTTTAAAAGCAGTTACATGCCTTTCTGTGAATATTGAGTATAATTTTGTTTCTTCCTACCCAATTCCTAACTCATTAGAGTAATTAGTAAATGAGCGTATAACCCGAACGGATAGTAAGACGCAGTGCTAATTATTTATTCAAGTCTTTGAAAATTGATTCTAATGCTCTTTGGTGAACAGTGATGCTCATCTTTTCTCAATGTTAATTTTACGGTGTATATTATTTTGACTCTTTGAAAGATTGTATCTGCAACAGTGTATATTATTTCGTTTAGCAAATTTTATGAGTTTTTATTAGATGTTTATAATTAAAGAGAAAGTCTATTGGATGCACCGTGCGATTTATTAAATTATGCATTACACAGGAACTTACTAAATATAGATATTACGTAAAATATAAAGATTGGATGATAGAATTTTCTATTCCTTGAATCCCTTGAATAATATTGTGCTTATAGTGGATTTTGATAAAATAGATTATTTCTCTATTCACCCTTCAGTGTATATTAACTACTTTAAATTTAGGGCTACGTATCTAATTCCGAAAACTACTTTGGGGGAACCTTATATAAATCTTAGATTCTGTCGCCTCCTCCCTTTCCCTGAGCCTAATCTGTCAGGATAGCTTGCGAGGAAGCGTAGGGACGATAGCAAAATAGATGTGTGGGCTCGACATTATACTGATGGATCTGTTTTTTGGGTTTATTCGTAGCAATAAGAGTTAGTATAAAAATGTGATGTTAAAAGATGTTACAAAAGATAGAATAACTTTGAGGTACGCGCTCGTGAGAGAACTGGCTTGGAAGGGAATACTTGGCTACTGACTCGACTGACACCGCTCGCGCCCAGACAGACTAGACTCGACATGCCCCGGACACGAAGGTTTCCCTCTAGCACAAGTAGCCGATGGGTGACCCGATGTTCTAGTCCACGTGGTCCCGATGACGGGCAGATTAACTGACTCTGAGTAGATCTTATGGTGTCAGGTCGGTGACCTGGCGGTCTAGGGGTAAGGTGTCAGACTTCTATGCTGGCGGCCGGGGTTCAATCCTCGGTCTCGGCAAAGATTTATCTGATTACCAAACCCTTCCTTCACCTCTGACAAGACATCTTGTGAATGTGAGGAATGACAGGCCTCCACTGTGGTTCGGATTCCACGTTAAACTGTAGGTCCTCCATTTCATCTCACAATCACCCTACCATTACAAATTAGAGTGAGTGCGTATAACCCGAACGGGTAGTAAGACGCGGTGCTAATAATAATAATAATTATAGTGTCAGCCTTGATAGCTCTAAACAGAACCCTTTTTAAATCAATTCGACCCAGTTGCCGAACCAACGGGGATAAGTTGTTATGAGCTGTCAGCGTTCTTTCCTAATGATTACTAACTCATCACAACAAGTTAGCTAAACCAGTTCTTTCAGTCCCTTAGTTTCAACACTTATGTTAATTTCAAACAAGCATCCCAATATAAGGCAGGGCGATAACAATATTACATTTTAGACTGATTAGTAAATGGTTTATGCTCTAAACCGAGATACAGAGAGACAAACAGACGGCATCTACAAAACCACCTTTTCGGTTTTAGTGTCTTATGAAACGTAGACAATTTTCAAAATCATGTGTTCCATTTTTTATGATCACAATACTTCTCTATCCTAAGGGTTGAAATAAATTAGAAATTAATTTACTTATATCAAGCCAGAGTGTGACGCCAAGCTGAAAGGAGCGGGACTTTTTTTTTTTTAATTAATCACTCCACGTGATCACTTTACGTAGACCGCCAATTTTCCTGCGTCAAGGAACCTGTTGCCTAAATGAAGGTGATTATAACAAGCGGGGCTGTAACTTCTAATAAGGGAGTAATCATAAGCTCGTATATATCAGCGAAGATCAGCGTGAATACATATATTACTAGACAGACTAGACTTAGCAACATTCTTCTAGGATTTTAGATAACGTTTTAAATGTATTTATTTAGTAAATTTTTCATAGTTTTTTTTTTTTAGAAAATACTAACTTTTTTGTACTTAATGCTAGCGTAGATAAATCGTTGTGAAACCACAGAAACAGCCCACAAGTGGAAAACCACCCTAAAAATCTCAGCCAAAACTTGAACCCTTACCTTCTAGTCATTGTAGTTTATCAGGATCTCAAATTGGGTGCGAAAGTTAAGATATTATTACTATCTGTACTGATAGAGATTTTCCTCATCACCGCGACTTACTACCCGTTGGGGCTATACGCTTATGTACTAATTACGCTAATGGTTTTAGGGATGAGGAAGGTTATATTTAGAGTAAGTGTACCCGCATTTGCGTGGAGAGAGATAGATAGAAAACCATTTTGTAAAAACAACCCTCAGTATACCTGACCAAGATTCTAGCCTCTATCTCCTTATCATCGACAGTCTAGTCTACTGTGAGACTAGCGCCCTAGACTATTCGACCAGTGAAAAGGGTTATAAGATTTAATAAGCCTATAAGTTGTTAGTTGATGAAATTCTTTGCCTATAAATCATAATACATTAGTTGTGAAAATTAACAGAAAAACAATCCGACGCCTTAGCTCAGTCGGTAACCGGTCTTCCTACTTAGCTAAGGGTCCCAGGTTCAATCTCCAACATGGCCGAAAAACGTAAAATAGGTTAAATGTTGGTTACCCCCCTTTCACAGTGATTAATTAACGGCCTGGGGGCTGGATGCAGTGTATGTTATATATTTAAATTATTTTACAATCCATGAGCTGATCTAATCAGTCGGCTTATAAAGTTAGTTCATAGTTCATGAGCTGATTTAATCAGTCGGGTTATGAAGTGTTGGCAATGGACTGGACTTCCGATAACGGGGAGATTTTGTTTTGAATAATAGTCGAGTGTACTGAGGGTGTCTTTCCCAAATACATTTCAACTCTCTTTACACGCAAATGCTGGTACACTGCCTCAAAATTTAAAAAACTGCCTAAACATCCTAGTGTATAAGTATAATTATTAATAGATTAATTCTCCATGTGATTGTGGCTAACTCTGATGGCTAGGTGAAGATGGGAAAACGGTTAAAAGAAACACATAAATAAAGCTACTAATTATTATTATTATTATTATTAGTAGTAGTAGTACCGCGTCTTACTACCCGTTCGGGTTGGACGCACTTACGCTAATATGTAATGGTAGGGTGATTGTGAGATGAAATGAAGGACCTACAGTTTAACGTGGAATCCGAACCACGGTAGAGGTCTGGCATTCCTCACATTCACAAGATGTCTTGTTAGAGGTGAAGGAAGGGTTTGGTAATCAGATAAATCTGTGCCGGGACCGAGGATTGAACCCCGACCGCCAGCATAGAAGTCTGACACCTTACCCCTAGACCGCCAGGTCACCAAGTTACTAAAACAATTTTAATATACTTATAAGCGTATAACCCAAACGAGTCGTAAGACGCGGTGCTAAATAATAAAAATACACTTAAACGTCAAGTCATGTTATCTTCAGTTGTCGCTTTTGATACATATTAATAATACCTATAAATTAACACAAATAATAAAGTAAAATGTTATCAATGTTGGCAGCAAATAAATATGTTTGAATTTTCTAAATTACTCTTCCAACTAAAATCAGTGTATAGCTACACTCCTAGGTTGATATATATGAATAATTTGAAAGGGTAGTATAACACAGTGGAAAAAATTATCACATCCTCGAAGCATTGTGATTTTCTTTGACTTTTAGTTAGTTTAATTCAACTAGGGGCTAATTTTTGTTAATCTCACTAGGTAACGTATAATCATAGCTAATCACTAGTATAAAAATAAAGTTAAGGTCCTTAGAAATGTTTTGAGTAATCAATGTGTTGGCGACACTGCTAGAGGTGTGTCAAAGGTCGGTTGATGTTGGTACGTTTGATTTATGGTTGAGTAATCAGCTCATCAACTTCTTGACTTTATGTGTGACGTGTCAACTAATCCGGTGACTTTGAGGGGAAAGTTAACTTTGAAACTTGAAGGAAATGTTTAGAGTAAATGCGAACTTAATACAGTTACCTGGAATCGGTGATCACGATGTCAAATGTGTAGGGTTGTGCATGTGATTTTTTTTTTTAAAGATGACTTGAGGTGTACACAACAAAGTTTTTCCTAACTACAGTAGGTATATGGTGACTTGGCGGACTAGGGGTAAGGTGTCAGACTTCTATGCTGGCGGCCGGGGTTCAATCCTCGGTCCCGGCATAGATTTATCTGATTACTAAACCCTTAATTCACCTCTGACAAGACGTGTATTAATCACAACTTGTGAATGTGGGGAATGCCAGGCCTTCGCCGTGGTTCGGATTCCACGTTAAACTGTAGGTCCTCCATTTCATCTCACAATCACCCTACCATTACACATTAGCGTAAGTGCGTATAACCCGAACGGGTAGTAAGACGCGGTGCTAATAATAATACAGTAGGTATGTAAAATAAAAACTATTCTTGGTTCATGGTTATAAAGGAAGACCTGACCACCTCATTGATCAAGTGGTATGTGGCATCAAGCAATAAAATGATGTAAGTTGTCACGAACCCGCTTCAGTGGTCACGTGGTCTAACGTGCTACTCTCGCTGTATACTCGCCTTATGGTGACGGACAGATCGAGGTTATAGTCTAGGATTAATGTGCTGAGTGGTTTTTTCCTAAAATGGTTTTCCATTCTCCCTCCCTGTAAATTCGGGTCCATTTCATCTAAATATAACCTTACTAATCCTTAAAACCATTAAAGTAATTACTATATAAGCGTATTACCCAAAAGGTAAATAAGACACGGTTATAAAAAAAAGTTCTTACAAAGTTCAAACACAAATTATAAACTTTCAATATTTCTTAGTTTTGAAGCTTCTCTACACCAGTGGTAACGTGGCTTAAGGCGTTAAGTTCACAAAATATGGTAAAGGTGAACACAAACACCAGTATTTACAAAATTATGTAAATTTATTCTAAGTTTCAAATTGCTATTTTTCTTGGTTTTTGAGATAGGTCTATCTACGCATATATGGATACCAAGTTTTCACTTTATTTAGGGTTTATGGAGCTATTCAAAAGACTGGTCACGTGGTTTAAGGCATAAATCTCGTAATTTAATATAAAACATAGGTATTTATGGCATCCTTTGAGGATGAAACCTCATTTTAAATAGTATGACGTAAAAGCAGGATGCATCATCCAAGGATCCCATAAGTACGTAAGTATGTTCCAAATTTAATCGAGATGTTTTTATTGGTTTGTGGTTTCCCCGAACGGACGGCCAAGTGGTGTAAAGCACCAGATTAGCAATATATAATGTAAATAAAACATCAAACACTTGAGGGACATTCCTTCGAATTTCATTAGATGGGTATTTAAAGTTTTATCTTTCTAGGCCTTTTAACTTTAATTTTGAAACAATCCACACCAGCTGTCAAAATGGTCTAATACATGAAGCTAAATAGATGTAAAGGTGAAATAAAAAACACCTTTAAGGTTAACAACCTGTGGTTATCTTAAGTATAGCCCAATTTTAATTAGAAAAACATTATTATTATTATTATTATTATTATTATTATTATTATTATTATTATTAGCACCACGTATTGCTACCCGTTCGGGTTGTACGCACTTACGCTAATGTGTAATGGTAGGGTGATTGTGAGATGAAATGGAGGACCTACAGTTATAACGTGGAATCCTGGCATTCCCAACATTCACAAGTTGTGATTAATACACGTCTTGTCAGAGGTGAAGGAAGGGGTTTGGTAATCAGATAAATCCATACCGGGACCGAGGATTGAACCCCGGACCCCCAGCATAGAAGTCCGACACTTTACCTCTAGACCATCAGGTAACCAAAGAACAATAGATAAAGTTAAAACATATTTCTTTGCGACCAATTTTAATAACATTTTACTTTGTTATTTATGTTATTCTATAGGTATTGATATTATCTATAAAAAGTGATGGCTGCAGGTGTATGAAGTATGAATATATTAAAATTGTTTTAGTAATTTTAGTAACTATCTTCTACTTTCAACAACTTTATACTAATCAATTAAGCCCTTTTTTCGTATTTAAATCACCAGAAATGGGCTTATCAAATTATAAGCTACATTAAATTTACTAACTATTTAGAAAAAATGTGGAGTGATAAGGTGTATGATACTAATTACTCTAATTAAAAAATATGTATTCAATATAAAAATAAAATACTGAACTGTGTTAAGTCTATTTAAAGGATGGGCTTAGTGCCATCGGCGAAAGACGCTGAAGTGACGTTTAAGAGGCGCCGAACCTAGCGTCACGACGCATCTACGCATCTTAGCTGGTTGACTGACAAGATACGCGAAAATTATTGAAGAAAATTAAGCTTACGGATCATTTCAAAAAGACCCAATGAATATATTTGAAGGGTTTAAGGGGCAAAATGTGATAAAAAACTAATTTTAACTAAAATTGAATTAATGCAGCAATTTTTTATATTAACATTAAACCTTTCTAATGCAATTTTAATTTATGGTTAAAAGAGATATCTGTCATATTTGAAATATATTTTTAAAACTAATTATTGGCTCAGGTACTTATGGAGTTTTAGATGTAAAAAGTGGTTTTCCTGGAAAATGTATGTTTTGACTAAATCCCCCTAACCCCCACTTTTTACCCTATACCTTTTATTGCAAATGATTGCCTCGAAAATTTACACGCGGTTGATGAAAAAGGGGTGGTTTAAAAGAATATCAAAATATTATGTTTAAATCATTTAATAATAGTTTGTCACCTTTATTTTAAATCGCGTCATACTACCTAGTCGGTTTACCAACGTTTAACTATGTCAACACCCACCTTGGTGGCCATATAGTCTAAGGTATTGCTCTATAAATATACTGTATTACCAATGATGGTGAGATTAGGGTTCATATCCCAGTCGGGTGTACTGATTTTTTACTAAATTAATTCTCAAACTCTCTCCAAGCAATTACGGGTACATTACCTCTAAATTCAACTTTTTCATTCCTTACTACATACGCATAGTAAGGCGCAGTACTAAAAAGAATACTAATGAAGCTAGGGTGAGGAAGTATAATTTAGAGGAATTGTTTATTTATTCATATTGAGGGAAATTGGGAAATCATTTTGTGTAGACAACTCATAGTAAACTCAGTCAAGATACGAACCCTGACTTCTCCACCGGTAAATCAGACTAGAAATGCTTGATGTTTAGTCCATGAGACTATTTATTTTGGTAGTATATTACTTAATTTTAATTTTTAAGGAAGAATAATAGTTTAATACCTTTTGAATCTATACTGGTAGTTATATGATCTTGGGTATTAGTTAATTAGGATTATCCATACTCTTTCCAAAATAAAAAAGGAAAGAATTACAGAATACTTTATTACTCGTATTTATTTAATCACAAAATTTAGTTTATTTAGTAGATTTTTTATGTTCTTTAACTTCTATGTATCTTAAGTAATACTACGAAGCGTTTATTATTTTGATTTGTGTAAGAAGTCAACGAATGGACCATATTATGAGTATTACTTTATCAACGATTTGTTCCAACATAAATTAATAGTGGAATGTAATAAACTTGGTACTTTTATTATTTAACATGTTCATAAATTAACAAACCATTTATATTCGAGTCTATCAAACAATACGACCATATTTAAATATCTATAAGACTGTATCAATGTTATCTTTTAAAATTAATTAATATTCATAGAATATGGATGTATAAAATTGATGTGTATATTTACATAAAGTAATTTAAATGCACCTCCATTGATAAGGTACTTTTAAGAACAATATTTTATCGAGACTTAATGTTGTGATTTTCTTTTGAGTCTACAATTATTATTATTTTTAGTAATTGAACCACGAGGTTTGTTAATAAAAGGCAAGTATTTTTCCAAGTTTCATGTTCATTAATTAAATGTTTAATTTATGCACTGTCCATTGAATACTTAAGTTTGTGTAAACTACAAAGTTAATAAACTTTTCTCTTTAAGCCTATTTTTATAAATCATTAAATAATAATTTAACATCAATAAACCAAAAAAGTTTAAACAATTCATCGTGTTTCACCCTACTTAATGTAAGACTTACTTTATGAACTCTTCAAATAAAACGACTTATCGGTTTCCGTTATAATAGTGGAATTACCCGCTTCAGAGGTCAAACGGTTTACGACGTTACTCTTGCAATAGACTTGATTGCCGATGACGAGGTAATCGGGTTTTTAATCATGGTCATACGTTATGGTGGTGATTTTTCCAAAATAGTTTTAAATTTTACCTTCACACCAATTTGGGTTCACTATCTCTAAACTCAACCTTCACTTTCCCTATAAAATAAGCGTTTTTTTTAGCGCCATGTATTACTACCCGTACGTTTATGTACTGATTACGCTAATAGTTTTAGGGATTAGGAAGGTTGTATGTACATGAAAAGTTTCCGCTTTTGCGTGGAGAGAGATTGTGACACCATTTTATAAAAACCACCATTGGTACATCTGACCAGGATTCGAACCTTGATCTCCCTGTCATTGGCATTCTTGTCTACTGCGAGAATAGCGTGTTAGACCACGCGGCCACCGAAGCAGCTATCAGTGGAATTAATACATATCCGTATAGCCCAAGCGGATAGTTAGATGGGGTTCTAAAAATAAGTTTCCTATATAAAGTAAAACTATGTAAAGTAACTTAAGTAAAGTTAAATTTTTAGTGAAATAATTGAAATACAGCCTGGGAGAATAATTATTTCGTGAGGAGGAGCACTTCAAGGGCTCTATAGGCAAAGAAAACAAAAGTTCAAAAACTTAATAAGAATTTTAAAACTGCTCTAATAACTTTGGGAATAGAAAGATGTTAAACAAAAATGTTTGTTTAAATTCCCACGGTGAGTAATATTTAACATCTTTCATTTATCATTTCCTTTTTTACATTCTGTGGGTCTTCATTTTAAAGATCTTTCTTTCATTCATTCATTCATTCATCGATCCATATCTTCATTCAGGTACTCACAGAATATTTTGGACTTTTTTCTAAAAATACAATAAACAAAGACAAGCTATATTTGACAGAAACGTATCAGGGGATACTGAGGGATTGTTTTTGTTTTGAATGTAACAAATGGGAGGTTTATTTCTTTATGTTTTCAAATTATCTGTCAACACATCAGAAATTGGAAAAGAAAAAACTGTCTATATAACAAACAAACAAAACTGCTAACAATCATGAGACCGGTCAGTCTTTTGGTCTAGTGGTCAACATTTCTAGTTACTTATCTTGAGGTCCCGGGTTTGGTTCCCGGTGGTATCACAGGTGTTTTTCTCTAAGCAATACTATCACAATTGTCATAATCTGTTTTTTTTAGCACTACGTCTTACTACCTGTTCAGTTTGTACGCATATGCGCTAATTAATCCAATGAGTCAGGGATGGGGAGGGTTGAATTTAGAGGAAGTGTACCAACATTTGCGTGTAGGGAGAAAGAATACCCAGTTTGGAAAACAACCCTCCGTACACTCAACCGGGATTCATACCATAATCTTCCAGTCATCGGCAGTCTAATATATTTCGAGAGTGACGCCCTAGACCATGCGACCACCAAGGCGGTAGTCCGGACTAATTATGCTTGTGTTAGTTTTAATACGTTTACTGGCACCACATGATCATTTCAATCCCATTATCTGATCGAGGTGAATTAACCGCAACTACACAATTATATATATATATATAAGTTTTAAATGTTCGTTTAAATTTATTAGTACATTAATATTGAATCTCAAATATAAAAAAAAATGCAGAAGAAATTAAATACAGCACGGTAAATAAAAGTTAGCCTTTATTTGAAAATTAACTACTGAATGATACCAATGGTAATAAAAAACACACCTCAGTATACTTTTATCGGGATTAAAACTTAGCCAAGACTGGAGTCTTCGTACGTACGACACATTGGTTCGTGTCAAAACTAGGCCATTTAAATATAATCATTTATGGAAAATTAGTAAATAAATCCTCTCTGTGATAAAGGTGTTTTCGACAACACAGGTGTCTGGAGCGAAGAAAGGGAGTGGTGGGGTGGTGGGTGGTTATTAAACCACATGGTCATGACGTTTTTCGCGAGCATTTTTTGGTTGCGTTTGCGTATTGTCATTTTGTTTTTGGAGGCAACGGACTGATTAGGATATAAGAGTATAACGGATATTATTATTATTATTATTACCTCACCTACATGTTCATACAAATAACGGTAAATAATTGTTTACGTAAATATTTTCATTTCTCCTCACTGCCAATCATCGTCCAAACAAAGCAAGTGAATATAATCATACTAATAAAGGAATATATTTGTACACATGTTTGTTTTGTGAAAACAAGCTTGTCACCTGATTTTATTTGTTGAATTAAAGGTGTCAAATAACTAGTATTTTTTATTAGGGATCTTGCCTATAACTTTTGAACACACTTGCGTGGAGCCTACAAAATAGATTAACCTAAAACAGCATATCAAACTTTCCACACTCTCTAGCACTAATAATAATAATATTTAGCACCGCGTCTTACTACCCGTTCGGGTTATACGCTTTAAGTACTGATTACTCTAATGGATTAGGAATTGGAAAGGTTGAATTAGAGTAAGTGAACCCACATTTTCGTGGAGGGATAGTGTAAAACCATTTAGGAAAAACCACCTCCAGTTCCCCCGACCGAGATTCGAACCTCGATCTACCCGTCCTCAGCAGTCGAGCTCAACACGACAAGCGCGTTAACCAACTACGCCACCGAGGCGGGTCTCTAGCATTAAGGTGTCTACTTATTTATTATAGTGTGAAACAGGACTGACTATATGGACATGCTATCCACATATTTATCATAATGAGGTAGGGAATAAATTTAAAAATAGAAGAAATATACTAACATTTGCATGAAATGAGTGTGTAAAACTATTTAGGTAAAACCACCCTAAGTACACCCGACTGGGATTCGAACCTCGATCTTTCCTTCATCAGCAATTCAGTCATTTGCGAGGGTGATGCCTCAAACCATTAGACCACTGAAGCGGGTGTATCTAAATCTAAGTTATTAAACTAATAATTGTTCGTTTTCAAATTAAAATTACCAGCTTCAGTGACCGCATGATCTAAGGCATCACTTTCGCAGTAGACTAAACTACCTACGATGGGGAGACCATGGTTCGATCCCAGTGGGGTGTACTGAAGGGCGTTCTTCCTATACGTTTTCCCATTCTCTCTCCATGAATATGAAGGTACACTACCTTTAAATAATTAAGCCTTACTCATTCCTAACTAATTAGCGTAACTAGTAAAAACTCACATAGGCGTATAACTTGAATGAGTAGTAAGACGCAGTGACAAAAAAAAAGTTTTTGGCACCATGTTTTACTACCCATTCGTGTTGTACGTTCGTATAACGTTATACGTTCGTATTCGTGTTGTACTAATTACACTAATGTGCTAGGAATGTGTGGAGGGAGAGTGGAAAAACACTTAGAAAAATAAATAAAGTTAAAATAGTAGGCTATATCTTTGAGTTAGAGTCGACCTATTAATCTTTTCCTTACTCTCTGGAAAAGTTTATTTATGGAACGTGTTTCACCATTTATCCGACACCTCAGCTCAGTCGGTAATATGTCTGTCTACTGAGCTAAGGGTTCCGGGTTTGATTCCCAGAATGGCTAAAAAGTTTATCATCGATGAAATGTGGGTTTACTCTTTCATAGTGATAAATTAACGGCCAGAGACTGGATGTTGTGCCTGTCCTAATAATAAGATAGATTATAAGGCATATGAAGCTACGATAGGCCTAGCCAGCCGGTATAGGAAAACATATGACTTTAATAAAACAAACTGACACAGGCCACAGGTTTGAAACAGTAATAGATGTAAAAAAAAAGTTCACAATTTCTAGTCTTACAAGCTGAGGAATACAAGACTCTTCAGACACCAATTTCTTGGTAAGCCCGGTCGCAACATTGAAGTGAACCTGTTTCATAGGGTGGTATCTTCACTTTCACCGTCGTAAGGGAGGGTTGAATTGTACACGAGCAGAGACGGCGCAATCACGCCGGTCAAATGGGGGAGGTTTCATGGGAAGAGGTCGGTAAGCTTTGTTGTGTGGGGAGGGGATATTCAAGTCTGGTTGTCAACACGTCTATTGCTGAAGAGAAATTCTTGTTTCCTCTCTCAAACATTACTATGTTTGTAAGTCTGTTCAATTCGGAATAAGAAATACTTAAAGACCATTATGTTTTGTATGAAATAAAAGATTTTTTTTACTTTCTTTAGTAGAAAGAAACATTGTATTCGTAAACATTTCCATCGTCATGATGAATATTGACGCTTGATATGCCCCTAAACTCAAAAGTTTATGTGGTACAATTTTGCCCGTGGCAAGTTTGTATGTTTGTCAGCGATACTGAATCGTATGTGTTTAAATTATTATTATATTATTATTATTAGCACCGCGTCTTACTACCCGTTCGGGTTGTACGCACTTACGCTAATGTGTAATGGTAGGGTAATTGTGAGATTAAATGGAGGACCTATAGTTTAACGTTGAATCCGAACCACGGTGGAGGCCTGGCATTCCTCACATTCACAAGATGTCTTGTCAGAGGTGAAGGAAGGGTTTGGTAATCAGATAAATCTGTGCCGGGACCGAGGATTGAACCCCGGCAGCCAGCAAAGAAGTCTGACACCTTACCCCTGGACCACCAGGTCACCAATATGTGTTTAAAAAGTAATAATTTTGGTTATTTAAGGTGGGCGTTGTGGGAACGTGAGTTAAGGGCAGTATTTATTCAATTTTTGTATCAAAACATCTTTTTGGTAAAAATAAATAAAAAATTGGTTTCAGTGCGAATATATAGTTTAATATTTCACACACGGTGATATCAACAGTTGTTGAATATCTGTCAAATGTGTTTTGGAATTTAGTTAAAACTTTTTTTCTTAATTTAAAAAAGGTTCTCATCTAATGGCTCTATGTTCATGAAATATATTCAACTGTAAAATATTTTGTGTGTGTACATATATACAAAATATTTATTGATGCATTAAATGCAGCAAAAAAGAAAGAACATATTTATAGATCTGGAATCTCTCTCCTGGGGATAGTATTTCCCAAGGGAGATATCCGGTTTTTCTTCCTGGAAGCTCAACTTTCGCTCCAAATCTCCTTGATCCGTGCTTTGAGATTCAACCGTTGAAAGAATAGTTTTGTTTCGTTTTAGTCGAATCTTCGTCTTGCGTGTATGGGAGGGGTTAGTAAGATGAACGAGATTCAATTAAGGGGAGAATTTAGGATTGAGGTGGGTGAGGGAATATATATAAAAAAGAATTTTAATAAATCAATATGGTCTTTATATGTTTTTCAATGGATCTTGTTATTTTATCAACATGTATGGCGTGCAAGATCCATTCAATTAACCGGTAAGTACACTCTGTTTACAGCGAAAGATAGCAGTATTACCTGGTGCGTTTCCACTATTGTGTAACCTATAAGATGGGGGAGGGGGGACATGGTTGAACACAAAAACGAAATATATATTATTATTATTAGCACCGCGTCTTACTAACCGTTCGGGTTGTACGCACTTACTCTAATGTGTAATGGTAGGGTGATTGTGAGATGAAATGGAGGACCTACAGTTTAACGTGACAGAGGTGAAGGAAGGGTTTGGTAATCATATAAATCTGTGCCGGGACCGAGGATTGAACCCCGGCCGCCAGCATAGAAGTCTAGAAATATATAATTGGATTAGATTTATTTAGTAACATTTAAAGATTATACGTAGATTACCGACTTCGATGACCACGTGGTCTAACGCGCTACTCTCGCAGTAGACTAAACTGCTGATGATGGGGAGATCGAGGCTCAAATCTTTGTAGGTGTAATGAAGGTATTTAAAAAAAAAAATTCCACCCTCCCTTCTTGCAAATACAGGTACACTCTTTAAAATATATTCTTACTAATCCATGTAATCATTAACGTAGCTATTACATAAGCGTCTAACCTGAACGGGTAGTAAGATGGGGTGCTAATAAAAAGGGCTAGACTGGCGATGATGGTAATAATAGGTGTCAGGTGTAAATAGTTTAGTTATTTTCTAAATCTAACTTGAACAATATTTATATAATTATGATTTGACGTATGAATATGTGAAAATGGATCTACTAGCTATTATTTCTGATAAGGCTATATCTATGAAAATTGGACATGTAGAAAGAATTATTCTCAACGTAATTTGTTTCTGTTCGGTGGCCACGTGGTCTAACGCGCCACTCTCCTTGTTAGACTAAACTGCCGAATACGGGGAGATAGGGGTTCGATCCTGGTCGGGTGCACTGAGGGTGGATTTGGCCGAAATGTTTTTCCACCCTCCCTCCACGCAAATTAAGTTACACCTCTTAAAATATAACCTTCCAAATTCCTAAACCATTAGTTTAATTAGTACATAGGCGTAAGTCAGACGCGAAGCTAAAAAAAAACTTTAAAAAAATATGTGTCGACAAGAAAGGTCGTGTAAAAGAGGGTGGATTTGGTGGAGGGTAGAAGGGAGTGGTTTTGGATTTGGGGGTGGGGGTGGGTCGCACACAGAGAATGTTGTTGTGGCTACAGTTAAACTTTTCACTTAAATAGTTAGTAACATTACTTTCATAATAAACAATTTTTCTCTCAAATTCGCATCGACACCACGAAAACTAGAGCATAGTATGAGGTTTACCTCGAAGGCACTTGTTTTTCAAAACACAGTTAAATATATACATTAACCTCACCTCCACATTACTTTCCTTGCATCGTCTAACATTCTACACACATGAAATGTAATATTTAGCTTTTGTCTGAACCACAAAGCTGGTATGGTATGGTATGTGTAAAACTCAGAACATAAATTAATGTGTATGGTGGATTGTTTTAGTTGACGCGTCACAAACACACCGTTTCATTTAAGTTTAGTTAGAGGTTTTGAAGTTAAATTAAAGTAGTTTGTAAAGAAACTCAACTCAAGGTTCATATTTTTTCACTCTTTATTCTCTCTTTAAACCTGGAAGCTAAATTGTTGCTGTCAAAAAGAAAAGAAAAAATTAAACTCGAGTTTCCAATAAATGTTGACGTTTCATGACC
>CABFOV010000111.1:206614-234122 GCA_902141375.1 Timema poppense
CCCCCCCCCCTTGAAACCTAAATAGTTGTTTTCATGATGCTGTCTGTCTGTACCTTGGGCTGGAGCCGAAACTGTTTAACTGATTGGGCTCAAAATAGGTATCTGGTGTTTATGTAAGGTCCCCCTGAGGGGTTTTGGGAATTTGATATCCAACCCTAAATTTAAAGTTGGTTTAATGAAGGGCAAAAAAGAGGACAAATTGAATTTTTCAAAACTCGTTCTAACGCTGTTTATTAAATAATATATCCAGACACTGTCATTATAAACAAGATGTTAATTCTTATTTTTTTATGAAAATGACTTTGAGGGTACTGTACATAGGGGAAGTTTTTCAATTTTTATAATTTCTCCGTATCTATTTGATATACTGAATGGGTATTGTAAAGTTGTCGTAGTACTATTACAAATCCAAATATTTTATTTGAAATATATTTTTAAAAGACCAATAGTTTCTGAGCTAAAAGCAAATATATGTACTTTTTTAGTTTAGGTCATTGAAAGGGAATTTTATTCTTATACTCTTTGGTGGGCAAAGATGTTCCTGTTTTCACAATTATTCTGTAACAGTGTTCCTAGTTCCTAATGCCAAAAAGTAAACAATTAACCGTGTATATTATTTCATTTATGATATTTGGTCTAGAGTTTCTACAACAATTTATAGAACTATTATTTCATTTCCCTAATCTTACAAGATCTTAGTAAATGTCCATTTTAAGATAAAAGCGGGATAAAGTATTTGGGGTGCACCGTACCATTTATTTTATAACAATAATTATCTTTTGGCTAAATTAAATTAAATATTACTTGGTTAGATACTTTTACTTTTATTTTCTACGTAGAGTGATATTAACATATTTAAAAGCGTATAACCCGAACGGGTAGTAAGACGCGGTGCTAAATATTATTAACACATTTAATGTCTCTCATGGGCATTTATAAGTTTTAACAGGATTTTTTTCCCCTTATTCAAACATTTTGTGGTCAAATATTTTAATGGCAATGACAAATATTCAAGAATAGTTACAATTACTTTGTGTATATTATTAAACTTAACATTTATAATCAATAATTTATTTATTTTGACGAAAAAAATGTTATTTAAAAGTATCTATAAAAACTGAAGCTCCTATAGGCATCCACACAACATTAACGAATCTAATTTTATTTTAAGTTTTAGTTTTAAAAATTACGTTTAACCCAGGGTTGTTATTCACTTGGTCTAATGGAGTAGATACGATCAAGGTAATTAAGAAGAAATACAAAAGTATTTTTTTCTCTTAGAGATAATATTTTTTTATGATTATTTTGAGGGGAAAACCACTACTAATTGCATTAAAATTAAATTCAAATTTTGAAAATAAAAATATTTGTTAGGTATTGTTTAAGGTAAGGCTAGTACTTATAAAAATCTTGATAGAGTACAGATTCTTACACAATCATTTTACAAATTAAGAATAATTATTAGTCTTTACCAAAACTTGCAAATCTCTATAATTCTTGGTTAATTAAAACTCTGGCGCTATATATGGGCATTGAAAAAGTGTATTATGGTAAAAAAAATCAATTAAAACTACTAAATAACAAACGTTCTAGCCTTCAGACTTGCAGACTGACCAATTACTAGTAGATTAAGCTTAGTGAATACACAGTTTTCTTACAAATCTATTTTCAATACCTGAAATCACTGACATTTTGTTTTTTCTAACTTATGTTTCTCCATATGTTTTTTTTTAAAAGATAATGTTAAATACAACACCTTAAACTAAGTTCTCGTATTTTTTTCTGTTTAAATTCCTGATGTAGCATATATGTATGGAATTGTTGCAAACTTGATTATTAAATAATGGTACTAACACACCTGCCTCGGTGGCGTAATTGGCTAACGCGCTTGTCGTGTTGAGCTCAACTGTTTAGGACGGGAAGATCGAGGTTCGAATCTCGGTCGGGTGAACTGGGGGTGGTTTTTCCTAAATGGTTTTCCACTCTCCCTCCACGCAAATGCGGGTTCACTTCCTCTAATTCAACCTTACCAATTCCTAATCCATTAGAGTAATTAGTACTTAAAGCGTATAACCCAAACGGGTAGTAAGACGTGGTGCTAAATATTATTATTATTAACACAATTACGTTGGAAGAGAACTGACCCGTCCTACCCGCTTCAACGTTCCCGTTCGAGTAATGAAAGTGCTGGTCAGGGCCAACGCGGCGTGTCATGTGAGATGACGTCATAAGTTTCACACCAATGATGTCTCGAGACCCCGGTAGAATGTTACGGAAACTTCGAGTGTTTTCCACTACTTGAACCGTCGTTTTCTGAAATTTTGGACTCTTCTTTGAATATCTATGAAATTTGACATTTTTGAGCACATCATAAAAAGATATAAAAGCAACATATGTTTGGTAGAAATATCTCAGAAAATAGTTTTAGACGGGCGTCGATACGTTTTTTTTTTCGCTTGTGGTATTTAACGTTCACTTTCTGATCCTACTGATTATATTATCAGCCCACGACTTATAAATTAACCTAATCCTTGAACAGAAACACTATCCACACCCCGATGGTTAATTCATCAATGTGAAAGGATAAACCCACGTTTTAACAAAGATAAATTTTTATACCATGCGAGTAATTGAACCTGAGACCCCTTAAATCAATAGAGAAACACAATATCAACTGAGCTGAGGTGTGTGACTTTAAATAGTTATAAAATTGTTACATTAGTTCAGTTAAATCTGTAACTTATACCGTTTTTCCTCCAGGTTATCTGTCATATTCACCTGAGTGTAATATTTATACAACAATAACCGAGATATCGATGGGTAGCATGTTCCCGCCATGCACCAATAACAAATAGGCCATGTACAGTTAGCGGGTCACATATATTACATGACGTTACATTCTTTGTCAATTGTGATCCTCCCCCGGTACCCCTTCCAACCCTTCACCCAATATCTTCGTGTTTGATGAAACGGGCGATATTGCATTATGCAAGGGTCGCGCACATGACATAATTGTATGTTGTATGTTACAGCCCATTTCATGAATCGGGAAAAAATATATATCAATTTATTGAACTAGCCCCTCCTCCTGACCGTTATACGAACGTGGCAAAAAAATAGTCCAGTTCATAATAATAATAATAATAATAATCGAATTTAATGGTGAAGTTTAAGGCTACCGACTTTTCTTAAACTTAACCAATACAGTTAAAATGAAGTTTAACAGAATTATATGTATAAAAACAAGGTTTGTGCAGCGCTTTTATAAAAATAAATAATATATAGATATACATTTTATATTCATTACTCTTTCCAGCATGTGGTAATGAATTTTACGCTTGTGACTTGCTAGGACTTTCGTAGCTTCATATGCCTTATAATCGAACTTAAGACGAGGACAAACACGACATCCAGTCCCCGGCCGTCGTAAATTCATCAGTATGAGAGGGTGAGCCCACATTTCGTCAATGATACATCTTTCAGCTATACCGGGAATCGAACCCAGGACCCTTAGCTCAGTGAGAAGACGTGATATGACTGAGCTAAGATATCGGAATGTATATAAATAACCAATTTAAAAATATATAAGTGTATATAAATTAAATATATATTATATATATACATTATATATATATTATATATATACATTATATATATAAATAATATATATATATGCGCCTTCCCCCATTACTGTGGGCTCAAAGTGTCAGAAGGGTTGCGGCCAAGGGTAGAAGAAGCGGTAACATTTATAAGTGGGTTCATAATTGTTCATGGACGGCTTTTGTTTCCATGGTTTATTATAGCACTAATAACAACTATAAAATGTGATGTTTTAAGAGGTTTACAAAAATAGATATAAAGATTTTATTTAGAAGCTCGCGACAAAACTGTCTAGGTAAGGAATTCTTAACTATTGGCCTGAATGACACACTCGGTGGACGAACCCCGCTACCATGAGTACAACGGTTGCCCTCCACCACAAGCACCCTGTGGCCCGGTTATCTATCCCTCAAAGCCCCACTAATGGACAGAGTGACCCTTTAGTACAGATATTATTCTGTCAGCCTTGAATAGCTTTTATAACAGAACCGTACATATCATGAATTTGCTTGATTGCCAACAACAATGCTGACGCACCGTTGTGAATAGTCAACTGTTACGTCCTACTGTTTACAAGCTCATCAAAACAAATGTAATTTGAACAGTTTTATCGTTCGCGTCTTACAACATTTATGTTTCAATTCAAACAAACAATCCAATTAGGACAGGGTGATTACATTATAAATAAAAAATATATTATACATATGATATATATATAAATATATATATATTAAATAAATATATTAAAATATTTATAAACTATAAATGGATATTACTATTGTTATTATTATTAGTACCGTTTCTTACTAACCGTTTGGGCTATACTCACGCCAATGTGTAATGGCAGGGTGATTGTGAGATGAAATGGAGGACCTACAATTTAACGTGGGATCCGAACCACGGGGGAGGCCTGGCATTCCCCACATTCACAAGTTGTGATTAATACACGTCTTGTCAGAGATGAAGGAAGGGTTTGTCAATCAGATAAATCTGTACCGGGACCGAGGATTGAACTCCGGACCCCAGCACAGAAGTTTTACACCTTACACTTAGACAACCAGGTCACCCTATTAATGGATATATTATATATATGGAAGACATTCTAGATCAGACTTATTCAGGTTCCGTAAACATAATAATCTGTAAAACCTCCCTTTTCACACGGCGAACCGATAGTTTCTCCCCTAACTACTGACTACCAGGATTTATGACTCTGGATGGCTACCCTCGAGCGTGTGGGGTTACTCCAATGGAATGAGAATGTCGTGGGAGGAAAAGGTTGTGAATTATAAGTCAGACTACAAAGTACTCTGTTTAATTAAGTGAAATTACTAGTCTACGACGCAATGGGTACATCAGGCATATTGAACTGAACTGAACGAGGTGGCGTGCGCGAACCTCAAGGAGCGCGCGTGGTGGCCTGATGGACCTCGTTCGACCCTTAGCGGCGAAGCCACCAGACAGAGATTTTGCTATCTCTCCTTAGACTCGTTGGTTATCGCATGAATCTGCACACGTTAAATCTAGTACTTGCATATTTTATTCGCGTCACTAGGAGAACAAGTTTCATGTCGTACGCGATCTGGCTCATAACAGGATGTAATGCAATTCCAGGAAATGTAAAAGTGTAGACGAAATCTCGCTAAAAGCCACTTATAAATCAGGGCTTTATAAATCGTGGTTAAACGTCATGAAATATTGTAAACATCACAAAAAAATTGGTGTTGTTTATTGTAAAAGGTTTATTACAGGTTTTCAGATTTTAAATTAAAATTAGCTGTGCTCGTGTATACATATTATACTATCATATATATATATATATAATATGTATCTATCATCTTTATTTGGTTTAATACTACAAAGTACAATAAAAAATAAATTCATTTTAATTAAAGCTATATGCGCAGCAAATACATATTTTAGAGAAGATGCATTATTAAAAATAGTTGTTCACAAAAGTGGTGATACTCTCTGTCAGGAGGGGGAAAAAAAACAACTGGGGAATTTATAATAAATATAACTTTATTTTTCTCTCTAATTAACTGTCAGTTGAAACCAAACATAATGTAGGAAAGGCAGTGTTACTCAGAGTTAACCAGCTGTTAATGTAGGTATGAATCCAAACATTGAATATCTGAATAGTATTATTAATTTAGTGGATATTTTTATGTATTAAAAAAATATACATTTTATTGTTCACATAAATACCAATAAAGATAAAACGAGTATCATTAAGTTTAGGGTGGGCTGGAGTTAGTTATCTATCTTATGCGTAGTTATTAAAAATTTTAAAACATACATATAAGTACATTTTTAAATTACAACAAATTTATATTATTAAATTAAACTAAAAACTGAATAGGCCACAAAGAAAATATTTGTGTAGTTTTTAAAAAATTAACTTTAATGGGTTATTAATAATCCTCCTAAAAAAAAGGCACACCAAAGTAATCGGCTGTCAGGTGGTAGGTAAGATGACTCAATGAAACATGTGTATTTTTATAGATATATTCGTTAAAAGTAAACATACCAATAATAATTTGACTAACTTAAAAATAAGTCAGTTGAGCTCTACTGCTGAGGACGGGGAGATCGAGGTTCGAATCTCGGTCGGGTGAACTGGGGGCGGTTTTTCCTAAATGGTTACTAATCCATTAGAGTAATTAGTACTTAAAGCGTATAACCCGAACGTGTAGTAAGACGCGGTGCTAAATATTATTATTATTCTAAATCGAAGCATCATCTATTAGAAAGATAAACTGTAGATTCCAATACCAATGATATAGTGATATGAGAGGCCCAGTTTAATTTTGATACAGGTTATACATACAAATATTATTAAGAGTTCCGAAATACTTGCTCAATTGGTAGAGTGTCTGTCTACTGAGTTAAAAGTCCCAGGTTTGATTCCTGGCATGGCTCAAAGATTTATCATCTGTGAAAAGTGGGTTTCCCCTCTTCACAGTGATAAATTAACGGCCATAGGGGGTGGATGTTTTGACTGTTCTATATTTAATTTAGTTTATAAGTTGTGCGCTTAATCACTCGATTCAGAAAGTGCAAGTTAAATACTTCAAATAAACTACATATGTTTTTAAGAAATCCTTAGTTCTAAAATAACTTGTTTTTTATAACAAAATTTCAAAGAATGTATCTGCAAAATTTCGTTAAAATTGGTCTACAAATTTGGTATTAATCTAGGAACAGACATAAAGGTGAAATGCCAAATGGTCGAGTTAAAACAGCTTTACTCCACTAGTTAAATTAGTGTTATTTCTTTATAGGTATGTTATGGTGACCTGGCGGTCTAGGGGTAAGGCGTCGGACTTCTGTGCTGGCGGCCGGGGTTCAATCCTCGGTCCCGGCACAGATTTAATCTGATTACCAAACCCTTCCTTCACCTCTGACAATACATCTTGTGAATGTGGGGGAGGCCAGGCCTCCACTGTGGTTCGGATTCCACGTTAAACTGTAGGTCCTCCATTTCGTCTCACAATCACCTTACCATTATACAATAGCGTGAGTGCGTATAACCCGAACGGGTAGTAAGACGCGATGCTAATAATAATAATAATAATTTAATAGGTATTGGTAATATCTATCAGAAGTTGTAGTTGTTGGTCATATGACTTGGCGTATGAACACGTGAAAGTAGATCTGGTAATTATGTCTAGTTGTCCCATCTTTATAAAGTTGGGGTGTATCAAATAAATGTGCTGTCTCTCAACTTATTTACTGAAAATGACGGAACATGAAGAATGTTATGGCCCATTCACAGCATTCATCTCTAGCCAGTGTCGCTTGACGAGTATGGGTTTTATCTACAGGTCAATGAAACATTACTTAGAGACAGAGAGAGAGATAGAGAGAGAGTGGTGCTAAATGTTCGATCGTAAACACCACTGAACGTGTAGTTAGTTACCTAACAGGGGCGTGTATTTAATGGGGGAAAGCATTAAAAGGGATTATATCTCAAAGCAATTGACAAACTAATGTAACAAAATGCTCTAGTTTGATCAAATAAAATATGATCAATTTTTTTTAGCATCGAGTCTTACTACCCGTTTAGAAAATACGTGTATGTAATAAATAACATAAAACGTTAGGGATGAGTAGTATTATCTTTAGAGGAAGAGTACCCACATTTGAATGTAAATACATTTAGGAAAAATTAAACTCAGTACCCTCGAATGGGACTCGAACCTTGATCTACATGTTATCGTCAGTCTAGTCTATTACAAGAGTTACGTCTTAAACCATTCGACCATAGAAGCGGGTGTCAATGTTTATTAGGGCGGTTTAAAAACATTATAGGCCTTAATCAAGGAATATTAACACTCTTCGGTGGTCACATGGTATAAGGCTTCACTCTCACAAGAGACTGGAATGACGATGACGTGGCGATCGGGTTTAGAATCCCGATAGGTTTTACTGAGGACTGGTTTATCCTAAACTGTTTTCCCTTTGTATCCCATGCAATTGAAGGTACATTTCCTTTGAGATCCACGTTCTACCTCCATACCGTAATACTGTAATTTAAGTTGGGAGTGTAGGAAACACGAGCCAATGTCAGTAATTTTGCAGTTTTATATCAAAACTAGTTTTTCTCGTTGGGGGCTCCACCCCCAAACCCCGGGTGAGTTTTCTTTGCAAGTGGATGTAAACTAATGTGATTCCAGAGCCTTTTTTTTTTTGTATAGGTCTTACCGTTTGGACACAAGAGACCTCCAAAGAAACGTCCACACCGACTTTAAAGTTGTTACGCCATTTTAAATTTTGTTCGAAGATTAAAAATCAAATTGTTAAACTTTTTGGAATTTTCCCATCGGTTACAGAATAGAAGCTATAAGTTTGCCATATTTCAAGTTTCTAGCTCATCTGAAAGTGGGTAAACATTAATGTCATTGAGTGAGTCAACCTTGTGGCTTTATAGTAGTATAATAATACTTTTTGAACAAAATAGATCAGACAATTCTCCAATATAAACGTTTAGTTTAATTTTCTTCTCATGGTGATATCAACAGTTGTTGAATATTTGTCAAGGGTGTTCTGGATTTAATGAACACTTTTTCTCTTCATTTAAAAAGTTTATCTTCTAATGCAGCTATTCTCATGACAGATATTCAACAGCTGTTGATATAAACACGATAATAAAATTAAACTCAAAGCTTCCACTAAAGCAATATATTTTTTTATTTGGACGAAAAATTTTTTGCTAGGCAAACTGCAAAAACACTGCCCCTTTATCGCGTAGTCTTCATCCCCACCTTAATTCTGACAATCAGGACGGGTAGCTAGGCTTGGTATGAAAACAATTTAGTTACAAAACTTTATTTAGCTCACTCCTATCCTCAAGACGAATACGAATTCATCATTAATCTTTCAAAGGTTGGTATCACCGTGCAAGGCCCACCCTGATACCATGTGAAACAGTCGCACAAAGACCAATGAAAAAAAAAAGTAAATGAGTTAAATATACAAGATTTTGAATCGATTGACTTCGTGGTAAGTATCGACGCGAAATAAGACTTGAGTTCTACAAAATTAAATATTTAAAGTGGGATTGAAATAAAAGCAAATTTAAGTTTATATTTTTACAGTTCTTATAAGAAAATTTTTTTCTGGTCAAAATAAATAAAGTATTCCTCCAATAGATAAGTTTAGTTTAATTTTCTGGATCTGGTAATCTCAATCGTTCTTGAATATCTTTCATAGACAAAATGGCATGTGATTTTCTTAAATTCTTTAAAAAAAATTATTTTCTATTATTTAAAAAAAAAAAAATTTTAAATAACAACTTATCCCCATGGCAAATAATAGATAATTAAACTAAACGTAAATATTGAATCAATATTTTTTTTATCGCCACGTATTACTAACAGTTCTTATGTACTAATTATGTTAGTGATTTTAGGGATTATGATTTCAAAGAAAATATACCCACATTTTCTCGGAAAACCAATTTGGAAAAATCACCCTCGGTACTCCCAACCAAAATCTGAAACTCGAGCTCCCCATCTTCGGCAGTCTAGTTTATTGCGAGAGTAGCGCGCTAGACAATGTGGCCACCAAAGTGATTAATATTTAATTTAATTGGGACAGACATCTTCCCTTGTTATAAAAACTAGAAAGATACCGACGTTAATTTACGTTCCTTACCACCCCATTTTAACTTTATATAATAGTTTGGAGTGAATTCTTAACATTATTTTGATAATTTTGTTTCTTATCATTCACCTCTACCTCAAATGAAAAAAAAATTGATGCCTTCATATACAAGCAATGATATTAAAAATGTTTGGAGTACTTTCTAATCATTTTTCAAATGCAAAGGTTATAGCAGAACACGATTGTAAGACGGTTTAAACCTACAACATTAACTCAGAGATACAAATTTAATCCTAGTTACTTAGTTACCAAGGTGTGACCGTAAAAATATTTTTTTTAAACCCTGAAATTAAACATTAAAAATAAAAAGGCTTTAATGCTTTCTCTGATAGACTACAAACTATATTGGTTTGTCATGTTTTGTAATTACAAATCTATATTAATAAAACTAAGAGTTTGTATATCTGTCTGTCATGAGCGTTGTGCGATATCTACCGCACACAGAGAGCTGAAATTTTAAAACTAGTAGCCCCCGTGTAAAAAAGCATGTGATTACAGAAGATGGAATTTTAAAATTTGTATTTGGTTTTTATAAATCAATTAAAAACTGGTTAGGAAAATTAAAATAAAAATAGTTTTTTCTGTTTGTTTAAAGCAAAGAAAATCGTTGCCCGATGTAACGTAATCTATTGCGTGGTTAGCCCGGGCAATTCCAGATACTTCTACCAGTAGACTTTAAAATAGTTGAACGGTTTATTAAATTGTGGTTTTAAGAAAAACGCCAACAACTTCTTATTGTCTTTACCGGTTTTGTTGTGATTTTAAAACTGAATTCTAAAAAACATCTGTGTATAGCCCTAACAGGTAGTAAGACGCGTCATTTTAAAAAGAAAGTTTTCACAATTTTATGTGATGAAAACTAATTTCAAATTTAAAAAATTATTAAGTTTCTATCTCATTTGAACATTCCGAACTCGCTTTTAAAAAGTAGTATTAATAATAAAGTAAAAAGGTGACGTGGCGGTCTAGGGGTAAAGTGTCACACTTCTGTGCTGGCGGCCGGGGTTCAATCCTCAGTCCCGGCACAGATTTATCTGATTACCAAACCCTTCCTTCACCTCTGACAAAGACATCTTGTGAATGTGTGGAATGCCAGGCCTCCACAGTGGTTCGGATCCTACGTTAAATTGTAGGTCCTCCATTTCATCTTACAGTCACCCTACCATTACACATTAGCGAAAGTGCGTAAAACCCGAACGGGTAGTAAGACGCAGTGCTAGTAGTAATAATAATAGTAATAAATAATAAAGTAAAACTCGTACATTAAAACTACAGTTCAATTTTCATATGAAGAATCTTATCATAAAGTTAAAAAATATCCCTAGATATACTTTTCACGTATTCATACGTCAAATAATATGATATATAACTGCCACTTTTGATAGCTATTACAATTACCTACTAAATAACACTATTAATTTAGTTCAAAATCATTATTCATGATCTTATATCAAGATTTTCAATATTAAACTCCTGTATAAGAAATCCTATCAGACTGCACTTTAAAATTAGTATAATAATCATTCGTAGCCCAGTGGTGAGATTAGCCTGTGCTAATGTACTTTTGCCCAGGAGACGCCCGAATGTTTCTCAGGAAACTCTTTCCATGTTTCTAAGAGGTGAGCCTATGGTGATGGTGTGTATGAGGGCTTGGAGCAAGGGGAAACATTTTAACTTAACCTTAGCTTAATTATCCAAGCCCTGGTGATCATTCGGTAAAAAAATACCCAAGGTACCAGCCGGTAATCAAACATGGGGTTCCTAGGCTCATAGCCAGATACACTAACCACTACATTACGGGACCTGTTTTTAAAACTAATGTAACTAACATTTTAGAAGAAGAAAAAATCTTACGGTGCACCGCAAATACTTTCCAGCATCTTTATCTAAATGATGCTTATAGCTTGCTATATATCTGATACGAAATAATATACAATGTTATATTATTATTATTATTATTATTAGCACCGCGTCTTACTACCCGTTCGGGTTATACGCACTTACGCTAATGTGTAATGGTAGGGTGATTGTGAGATGAAATGGAGGACCTACAGTTTAACGTGGAATCCGAACCATGGTGGAGGCCTGGCATTCCCCACATTAACAAGATGTTATGTCAGAGGTGAAGGAAGGGTTTGGTAATCAGATAAATCTGTGCCGGCACCGAGGATTGAACCCCGGCCGCCAGCACAGAAGTCTGACACCTTACCCCTAGACCAGCAGGTCACCTACAATGTTATAGAAACATAATGGGGAGAAAAAAAGAATATCGTGTTTCACCTAAGACCATAGGATACACGAAATAATAAACTGCTTTATTCTAGCACAGCATCTTACTATCCGTTTGGGTTATACGCTTATGTACTGATTACGCTATTGGTTCTAGGGATTAAGAAGGTTATATTTATAGGAAGTGTACTCGCATTTGCGTGGAGGCAGATTGGAAAACCATTTTAGAATATCGCTCTCACTTCACACGACCGAGACTCAAACCTCAATCGCCCCGTCATCAGCAGTCTAGTCTACTGCGGGAGTTGCGTGTTAGACCATGCGACCACCGAAACGGGTAGTATAGACACCGTTACAGAAACACATAATTTGTTCAGTTAATTCTCAACTCTTTTTTCAAAACTCTATTTAAATAAATATATTTGCCAATAGCTCAGAAAATATTGATTTCACATAAATGTTCTTTCAAATAAAAGTTTAGATCTTTAATAGTGCTACAACTATACAATGATTGTCTAAGGTATATCGTATTGAGATAGTTGCATGCATATATATATATGTATGTATATATATATATATATATATATGTATATATAACCAAAATGGGAAGTTTTCACTTATTTTGACTACTCTAAGTCATTTTAATAGAAAAATGAAATGCGAAATTTTTTTACTGCTAAACAAAGCCAAGATACTAATTTTAATAAGAATCAATAGAACAAATATCAAGAAAATCAATTTGCTTCTTTTTATACTCTTATTTAAACTACCTACACTTAATTTTAGGGTTAGATATCTAACTAAAAAAACTTTCTGGGGAACTTAATGAAAGTTCTATATATATACCAAGTTTTAGTCCAATTGTTAAAATAGTTTCGTCTCTAGTCAGAGATACAAACAGTAGGAGAGACGGAATCGTGAAAACAACTTTATTTGGGGTTCAGGAGGTCATGAAACGTCGACATACATCCACATATCGAACATTTAACTATAATTTATTCACAATCACAATACTTCCTCTATCTAAAGAGTCGTGAGAGAGTTAAAAGGGGGGTAAAAAAAGCTATCTAGCACAACTGATTGAATAAACTGTATTGAAACAGTAATGACAGCTGCACCGTGTGCTTTGAGATAATTAGGTTCACACGCACAAGTGGGGGAATAGCTAATTATTACCGATGAAGCCATACAGAACAAGAACCATTCAACTCTCAAATATATAAATAATATAAACTCATAATTATAAATAGAATATAAACTTACTTGAAAATATTGAATTAATTTTCGTAAGACTACAATTTAATACCCGCCTCGGTGGCTTAGTTGGCTAACGCGCTTGTCGTGTTGATCCCGACTGCCGAGGATGGGGAGATCGAGGTTCGAATCTCGGTCGGGTGAACTGGAGGTGGTTTTTCCTAAATGGTTTTTCACTCACTCTCTCTCTCCACGCAAATGCGGGTTCTCTTCCTCTAATTCAACCTTCCCAATTCCTAATCCATTAGAGTAATTAGTACTTAAAGCGTAATAACCCGAACGGGTAGTAAGACGCAGTGCTAAATATTATTATTATTATTATTATTATTATTACAACTTAATGTGGTTTTTTTTTCATTTCCTTCATCAAATATATATGCGAAGCGTAGATACAATATTGTATCAAAAAAAAATCACTTTATATGGTCGACCTCGCTGGTCTTTGGGGTAAAGTGATCGCCTCAGGACCAGATGTTCGCGGGTTCAAATCCAGCTGGGACCAACGGATTTTTCTTGAGTGATAAAAATCCGTAGCGTAGCCTCCTTGGAAGGAAAAGTAAAGCCGGTGATCCCATGTCGGTCGTGGCATGGCTGGAGATTACGTGGAAATACCTTTCCCCGACAAAATTGGTAGGCCCTTTAGCTCTCGCTACTAGAAATTCTTGTTTACTGATATAGTCAGTCGGTTCAGAAAGTGTATCTCAAATAAATGAAAAGAAAACAATTTTATATTTATAAAAACCAAAGGGAGATTATAAGATAAGGAGAAGCTAGTAAACTGGTTTAAAAAAAATTAGAAAACCTTTCCATAGTTGGCCTTCAAACTAATTTGCTTTTTATTTAAGAAATTATTTATATATCTGCTAAGAATAAATTATTATTTAATTTAGTTTTAAAATTTTATTTCAGACTTATATGATAAGTCTATATTAGATAATTTATGCATCATGAAATAATTATGTTATTAAAAAAGTTTTAAATAATTTACCTGTTTAAAACCAATGTGTTTATAATTTAAGTATTAACTATTATTACATGGTTTTGATTCTACTAAAAAAAAAGGATTTAGTCAAAATGCTTTGTTACAAGAATTTAATAATATTACTAAACTGTAATTTTATGTGAATGATTCTTGGTTGTCTACTCGACTCATTGAACACAGCTCAGGCAATATTTTTTAAATATTCATGATAATAGACCTATTGTTTTTAATTTAATAAAGGTTTGGAAAACTGGCTTTTATATGTAGGTAGAGAATATAGAAATAAATTATCACAGTCCAAATATTTATCCAGATATTTATGTTTGTATACAATGGTCGGTGGAGAAGGTTTTTTATAAAATAAACCTCTTGAACATGTTGACGTTACGTTCAATTACTGTTGTAAAAAATAAAACCATTTCTGGAACGCTGATGGTTAATGCAATAACGTCACATTAGTGTAAATTTAATTACTGTCTGAACATACAAATGAAAATTTAGCAAAACATAATAAAAAAAACCTATTCATAATGATGGACGCGTTAAAACTGGTTATATAATGGAGGTTTTAAAAAAACAGCGTTGATTTTTTTTTGTGATACGCATTCGCATACTTAGCGTAATCTCGATGGTTTTAATTTGATCCATCATAATTCCAAACAAGCAACATCCATTGAAAAGCAGGAGAGCATTATTTTTCTATTTTCTCATACCATCTTAGTTGGGTTTTTTTCACCACGACTTACTACCTGTTCAGGTTATACGTATACATGATAATTTCCCTAATGAGGTGAGTATGAGGAAGGATGTATTTTAGAGCTAATCTACCTGCAATTGCGTAGAAAAAAGATTGGTGACAACTTAGACCATTCTTGCACTGAAACGGGTCACATCTTAAATATAAGAATACATTGATTAAGCTAGTATAATATGGGAAAGGAAGTTAAAATTTAAGATTGAATTCACCAGGATTGGGTTAGATGGAGATTGGGAAACCACCAAGGAAAGACATTCCTCACTCCACCCGAATAAATCTTGTACCCCAATCACCCTTTCATCGAAAATTCAGTCTAGCACAATGGTGACGCGTTAAACCATGCGACCACTGATACGGATTATATTATTTAAAATAAATTTACAACTATATAGTTTTCTACTAAAACTTTCAAAATATTTGTGCAAGAATCCTTAGGCACAACAACCAAAAGTCAAGCTTGTTTAGTATTTTTTCTGGGGGTGAGGAGATGTGGGCTCGAATCCCTGACGAATGTACTGAGAGTTACGTTTCTTTATATATTTTTATGCTATCTCCTAGTAAATGATAGCATTTTCCCTTTAAATTCTACCTTACTCATTCATAAACCATTATTCTGATTAAATATCTATGGATAAGACACTCACTTAAATGGTCGAATAGTCTATGACGTCACTTTCACAAGGGACCGGACTGCCGATGATGGACTTATCAGGGTTTGAATCCTAGCCAGGCCTTCTGTTGCGGTTTTTCATTTTAAAAAAATCACTCTTCCTACACGTAAATGAGGGCACACTTATTCTAAATTCTGCCTTCCTCATCTCTAACAAATTAGCTTAATTATTAGTTAATATGTGGTTAACCCGAATGCGTTGTAAGAAATGGTGCTAGAAAAAACCAAAAATAATAAAATTAATCGCGGAGTATTTGATTAAGTTATTGACAATATTTAGCTCTATTTGTAGTTATTTATATGTGTTTTAATGGAATGTACTGTAATTACGTCTAGAATCTATAAAAACATGGTAATTATTATTAATAATGACCGGTGAGTCTATTGATTATAACAAATATTCAATGATTTCAAATAAATTGTCAACTCTTTGAAAGGTTTTTACGTTTAATGGATTCAGGAATATATCATTATTATTATTAGATTAATATAAATATTATTATCTCGAAAGATATTATTACATATAATGTTGCTTCTGGCGCAATATATAATGATAAATCATATCTTGACATTATAATGTCAAACCTATTCGTCAATTACTAGAGTAAGTCAGCTTTATATATTAAAAAAATAAATCTTGGTGGATGATTGCGTATCCGGGCGTATCGAGTTAACATTTGTTTTTCCTATTTTCTTTTAGCAACGCGACTTATTACCCATTTGGGCTATACGTTTGTATAGTAAATACGCTAATGGTTTTAGAGATTAGGGAGGTTATATGTAGGGGAAGTGTACCAGCATTTGTGAAGAAATGCCAGGCCTCCACCGTGGTTCGGATTCCACGTTAAACTGTAGGTCCTCCATTTCATCTCGCAATCACCCTACCATTACACATTAGCGTAAGGGCGTATAACCCTAACGGGTAGTAAGACGCGGTGCTAATAATAATAATAATAATAATAATAATAATTTGTGAAGAAGGAGAGTGGAAATTAATTTTGGAAACAACTTTTGAAAACCCAACTTCGATTCGAACCTTGATCTCCCCGTCTTCAACAGTCTAGTCTACTGAAAGTGTAGCGCATTAGACCACGCAACCATTGAAACGGGTTTCTGGTTACTAAATGAAATATTATTAATTGAATTATAGTTTTAATTTAATAATAGGTTTTTGAGCTATTTATCTATTTTTATCAGGGGGGAGGGTGTTAAGGGGCTGGTTCAAATTGAACTATTTTGTTTTCCCCTTTTCCTTTTTCACCATTTATCATTTACCTGTGCATCCTTACCTTTAAAGGGACGGTATATCCCCCTTGGCCACAGTCTAGCTATAATCAAGTATCATGTTTCTTTGTGATCTTGTCGCCGATCAAGTATCAAACAGGCCACGAAGAAGTAAAAAGATACTTTTAAGGATCCCGCGCTAAGGGTTTCATATAGTGTCCTCGGTGAGATGAAGTATCAATCATCTGTATGTTACTGAGCAGTTTCTGAAGAGAGAACAACTTACCTCCAAACCTGTAGACGCTGGTATCTGCTTAAAGACAAGAGAAGCGTCCTTAAGTTGGGAGGGAACGGAAAATAGTTAGATTAAAGTTTATATTATTTTTCAGAGGTTATTTTTTTTTCACAAAAATATTTATCGGGGCAAAATAAATAAAATATTTCAGCTGTACATACGTTAAATTTGATTTTATACCCAAAATAATTTCAACAGTTCTTGAATATTGATCATGGATATCGCTGAATTTTAACAGTATTTTTTCTCTTCGTTTAAAAGTTTATTTTACAATTTCAATATGCCCATAACCGATATTTAAGAAATATTGAGATTCATATAACCAGAGATCCCTAGGTTCTAAGCCTGACCCCTACACCATGGGGCTGGCTAATTATCCAATCTACTAAATCAATTAGATTTATTTTAGCAAAAAAAAAAGTCATGAAAATTACAATTCTACGGAAGGGATAAATATTTAACGTTCCCTTTATAAACCAATTGATAATATCGTCACACAGCTTATAAACCAACTTAAATCTATAACAGACACAACAACCAGCGCCCCAGCCATGAATTCATCACTGTGAAAGTGATACATTTTGCAGTTTTACCGGGGGTCAAATCCGGGACCTTTGGCTCAGAAGACAGACATACTACTGACTGCAAAACCATTTTCAGCTCTAAATTTAGTTTTTTATCACTGCGTCTTACGTCTTGTTCAGGTATAAGAATATATGAAAGCTACCCTAATGGGTTAGGGATGAAGAAGGAAGCATTTTAGAGGTAATATACCTACATTTGCTTGGAAGGAGGGTGGTAAAAATTTAAGAATAATCTCACTCAGTTGATCCGACCGATATTTTATCCCCGACAGTCCAGTCGTCAGTAGGACCGTCCTACACGAGAGTGACACCTTGGACCATTCGGCCACTGAAGTGGACCAACAAACTAATAGATACACAATCTCACAATTCCATCTTTTAATAACAAAAATAACCACCTCTGTGGCTTAGTTAGCTGACGCACTAATTTCGTGTTAAGCTCGACTGCCGAGGACGGGGAGATCGAGGTTTTAATTTCGCTCAAGTGAACTGGGGGTGGTTTTTCCTAAACAGACTTCCACTTCTTTCTCTCTCCATGCAAATGTGGGTTCACTTCCTCTATATTCAACCTTTCTAATCCCTAACCCATTAGTGTAATTAGTACTTAATCGCTTAATTCAAACGGGTAGTAAGACGAGGTTCTAAGTATTATATTAACCAAAATAGATTAAGTGTCTTGAAATTTACATTTATTTTTAAAAAAATTGTTATTTGTTTTACATAATATAACCATACATTATCTTACGATTAATGATTTGAATAACACACATTTTTACGTTCTCGCTATCCTAAAGGTTGAAAAAGCATTGTGATCGTAAAAAAAAATCTAGCTCAAGATTTTGATAAATCTCGACGTTTCATGAGCCCCCAAATCCAAAAAAGTTGTTTTTGAATTCCTTACTGTATGTCTGTCTATACCTCGGGCTAGAGCCTAAACTATTTTACCGATTGGGCTAAAACTTGGTAACTAGGGTTTTCATAGGGTTGCCCCAAGGGACTTTTGGAATTGGTTAACCAAACATAAAATCTAACCCGAAATGTTGATGGATGTCGAAGTCTCATGACCCCCCGAACCATAAAAAGTGGTTTTTGCAATGCCGTTTGTCTGTGTGTCTGTTTAACCCTAAAATTAAGAATATATTAATAAAAAGCAAAAAGAGAAAAAATCGATTTTCTCAAAATCGCCTCTAACGATTTTGATTAAGATTTGTATCTAGGCGTTGATTAAGATCACAAATGAAATGGATATTTAAATTTTCTTATAAAAATGACATTTAAGGTACCTTACAGAAATTTAAATTTCCGTTTCTCCGCACCTATTTGAGATAATAAATAATTTACCATTACAAAATTGTAGTACTATTAAAAATAAAAGAATTTTATCTTAAATCTATTTTTATAAAACCAACAGTGTTTAGATATTTGCAAATGTATGAATACAATTTGTGGGCTTTAGTTGTCAAGAGAGATTAAAGTTTTAACGAAATAATTCTCCAATGCCAGAGTAATAAAATATAAATAAGTCTTCTAAAAGTGTATGTTGTTTTTCCTTAAACCTCTTAGGAGAAATGTTCGTACAACAATGATCTATCTCCATTTTAGACTCAATAGTCAATATTTACATTTTTTATTGGTCAACATTTATTAATGAGGAATTCGATAGCAATGCGATGACCTGAAGATGTGCAACACCTAATAAAATGTAGAAAATTTTAACCTGAAGTTGAAATTTTAATACGCAGTGTTGAGCCTTGTGGACCCAATATATAATTTTTTTTATTAGTCCAAATGAGGACATTAATTCTTTAAGAATAAAATTATAAGATTAAAAACCGGGACTCAAAAAATGTTTTATATAAGTATAGTGCAATTTATGCTTGGACTTGTTAGTGTATATTATTTCATTTCATTTCAAATATATTACGAATTTTGAGTAAATACCTTCATTTTTAAACAATAGAGCGAGAAAGTCTGTCCAGAACCCCGTACCATTTATTTTCATTAACTTCCGTAAAACTATTTTGATACTATTATTATTATTTATTTTTTACAAAAACAGTATTTTTGTGGGTTTAGTATAAATTAAAAAACCATTCACCGAGCAGAGGTCCAGTAATTTTTTGCGGGAGATAATTTACCTAAGCGGCTAGTATGACTGTCACTAGATATGACTTCCCGGCATTTTGTTTGTCTGTTAACACTCGGCTGACAACTAAACGAGCTTTATCTGAACTTTGCACTGTTGCCAACCTATCGCTTTAAAACCATCCCAGGTGTATACAGTTTCAATTATGATTTGTTATTTTTATCCAGATAAACGTGACACGACGTGGCGCAACGCAACAAACTATTACAACACACTTATAAATTATTATATTTCTATCACTGGATTTCTATATTGTTGTTGGTTATTTTTTTTAGCAACACGTCTTGCCATTCCGTACGGTTTATACATTTATGTTCTAATCATGCTTATGGGTTTTAGGGATTAGGAAGGTTATATTTAGAGGGGGTGTACCCACATCTGCATAGTGGTAGGGTAGACCACCATAATAGAAAAAAACATCCTCAGTACACCCAACCTAGATTCGAATCTCAATCTCTTCGTAATCAGATGTATATTCTAATGCGAGAGTAATACCTTAAAATATGTGATTACTGATGCGAGTTATTTCTGTTGTTGTTTAAAGATGGTAATTAACTAGTAAAACTGTTGAGTAATCAACACTTGACACGCTTTGGTGGCCGCATGGTTTAAGGCGTTTCTCTCTCATGAGACTAGACTGCCGATGAGGGTGATATCAAGGTCCAAAACTCGTTCGGGTGTACTGAGGGCAGTTTTGTTTACAGCCAACTAGGCAATGTTTTTTTTATTTTATTTTGGCCAACAAAAAGGTTTACTCTAAAAACTGCGCCAACACTACCCTTATCTCGCGTCCCCCACACTCACACTTTATGCTTCAATAATTTTCGGCATCGAAATATTGCAACACACACAAAACAACGATGACTTCTAGGTATTGGTTTATAAGAAATATAGCAAAATAATAGTAATAATAATAATAATTGTTTCCTCTCTTTCGTAAGGTAAAAGTGACAATTTTATTTCCTATCTAAGAAATTAGAAAATAACTTTCATATCACTAATGAGGGGGGAATGGGGGGAAAGAACGAAAACGGAACTAAAGGAAACGAAATAGTTGGAGAGGAGGAGGATTGTAATTAATGACTTAGTTTCTGCATTCTCCCCCTTCCTTTCCTTTCAATTCGTCCAACCCTTCGTCCTGTCCCCACATCCTGTCAATTTCCACCCTCAGGAAGGACAGGCAAAAAAAAAGGAGGGGGATCTTGTCGCCTTCTTCATTGACTACCCCATCGACTGGTGATGACGCGTGGTTGACAGAAATAGTTCCATTGATGTAAAAACAATATCTTCCCCCCTCCCCTCCCCTATGATTAAAAAATATTTTTTTAGCAATGGCTTTGATGACCGCATAGTCTAAGGCATCATGTTTGCAATAAATTAGACAGATTATGACAGGGAGTTTAGGGTTTAAGTCCTAGTTAGGTGTGTTGAGGTTTTTTTCTTATAGGTTTTTTCACTCTCTCTCCATGCAAATGCTGGTACACTTAATATAAATTCAACCTTCCTCCTTCCTAACACATTATAGTAATTAGTAAATATGCGTATAACCTGAACATTTAGTAAATACACGGTGTACTGCGTCTTTCTACCAGTACATGAATACCTATTAATTACGCTAAAATTTTTGGGGTGAGGGAGGTCACATTTAGGGGAAGTGTACCCGCATTTGGGTGGAGAGAGTGTAAATCAATTTAAGCTAAACGCACCCTCACTACACCCGACTGCCCGATCTCCCCGCCATTGGCAGTCCAGTCTATTGCGAGAGTGATGCCTCAGGCTATGTGACCACCGAGGTGGGTAATAAGGTCAATTCATTTTCAGGATGTATTGGTAGGTAAACCTATTTGTAATCATCATGGATGGTTAGAGTATATTTTTTTTTAATATAATACAGAGTTAAAAATGTTAAATAAACAAGAAAAACGTAAAATAAAATATTGATCGGAATAAGTGATGTTCTCCCCCTAAAAATAAGAACGCATCTCAAACTTCAAACTTACACTGCTGCCACTATAATGAATATGAGGTAATTTTTGTGTCTCAGAGAAACTGTTGCCACTGAAATATGAAGTAATTTTTGTGGTTTAGAGAATCTAGAGCAAATTTTTGACTCCTCTATCATAATTAATTTGTGCGTCCCCTTATATGGTAATACCTCAAGGCATTCTATGATTTGGTTTTTAGCCTTAAAATTAAGAACATTGAGAAAATTCCATCCTTTTAGGGGGTCAGGGGGTATGGCTTTAGGATCTTTTGTGAAATGAGATCGCTTAACATTATAAATATGTGTGTATATATATATATATATATATATATATATATATATATATAGTCTTTTTACCAAACACAAATAATTTCAAGGAAGTTTAAATGTGACTGATTTTTGAAAATTTAATATTCAAAAAATTGGTTTAGTCATCTTGTTTAGTGTTTATTAAAGGTATTTAATTTGACTAACAGAATTATATATTTAGATTTCTGAGAAAATCTTATTCGAGGTAAGTTTACTGAAAACATATATTTGAACATTCTATTGTAAACTAGAGTGGTACTGTACATAATAATAACTGTAATAGACTAAGATATGTGAGTAAGCCTAAGTTTGTACGAATTTTTGTATAATTTATTTATTTCATTTGAGAATCTTTTAACGGGACTCTAAAGCTTTTGGTTAGTTATTATTAGCACCGCGTCTTACTACCCGTTCTGGTTATACGCACTTACGCTAATGTGTAATGGTAGGGTGATTGTGAGATAGGAATGGAGGACCTACAGTTTATCGTGGGATCCGAACCACGGTGGAGGCCTGGCATTCCCACGCATTCACAAGATGTCTTGTCAGAGGTGAAGGAAGGGTTTGGTAAACAGATAAATCTGTGCCGGGACAGAGGATTGATGAACCCCGGACTTCAGCACAGAATTCCAACACATTACCCCTAGACCACCAGGTCACCCTTTTCTGGTTAATTAAAGAGCCTTTTTAACCCAGGCAGAAGGACATGAAGGGGCTAGAGTAAAATAAGGATAGAAACGTGGTTAAGTAACCCCAAGCTCCCATCTGTTGGTAGCTATAACCCCAACTATCTCCACATGTGCAGCTAATATAAGCTAGTGTGTAAGTGACTGGTCGAAGCCAATGCACTTTAGCCCGCCTCGGATATGGCAGGGGAAAATATATGTGACTAAAAGTAAGAGTAGAGAGGGGCAATTTTAAGAATACTTAGAGAGAAAGGTTGTCAAAACCACGTGACACTGAGAATGAGGGAAAGAGCGGTACAAAAAGTTTATGGAATGGCACAAATTGCGCATAATTAGTGTCTTTTAGTTTCCAATGAAATTTAAAAAGAAATCAGTCATCAGTATTAATATAAAAATGAACATAAATTCTTAAACACTCCTCAGATACTCATTTAAAAAAAATCTTTAGGACCATTTCAGGAAAAATTCAAAATTTTCAAAATCGTTATAAGAAAACTACCTCCAAAATAAAGATAGTGTTATTTGTTATGTCAAACATTCCCAAGATATCAATTGTTGTAAATGTCGTTAAAGTCATTTACGAAATAATTCAAATTTAAAAAAAAAATCATCATTATAAAGTGCTCTTAATTGGTGGGTAAGAATAAATATTTAAAAAAAAACACTTAGTAGTGAGCATATATCATTTGAATATGAAGTTCAAACTAAATCCATTAAACGGTTTGTCTGTCATATAATCATTCTTTTACAATCGCATTTTTACTTTCCTATATGATGAAGTAAAAAGAATGCTGACTCGAAGAAAGAAAGTAAAATGCGTTATTAAGTCATGTCTGAGATATTTTCTTTATATTTTTTCTGCCCCGTATTTCCTTTCCGATCCGATTTATTCACATTCAATCACGCTAACGGAGTAAATCTGAGTAAGGTAAAATCTAAAGGGAAATGTACCCTAATTCCCGTAGAGAAAGAGGGGAAGGTAGAATCTAAAGGGAAATGTACCCTAATTCACGTAAGAGAAAGAGAGGAAGGTATAATCTAAAGGGAACTGTACCCTAATTCACGCAGAGAAAGAGAGTGGGAAATTATTTTGAGAGAGAGAATCCTCAATTCACCTCTAGGATTCGAATATTCGATTATGTAGACTTGAATTAAAAAATTAAAATCGGTTTGATACAACTTAAAAATTTCTGACGAAAGAAATAATTGTTTTCTAAAACTGCAACTTCCCCATTGAATATTTTTTTAAGCTTGAACTTTTCGAGCATATGCTAATTGTATAAGCTCTCATTTAAAAAATAAATAAAACTGTTTGGGTAGAACGAAAAGAGTTACTGTAGAAAGTAATCGCTTTACGTTTTAAATATTATGTGTCATATTTCCAGATGATGCTATGGCTACTCCTGGTCTGCGCATGCGCACAGGAAGCCCTGAGTCTGCCCGACCTTGAAGACAACATGCTGCCTACCGAGGAGGAGATTCTGCGCGCGCTGCTGCGCACTCAAGGTCACCACGACAGAGGTCAACCAGAGGTCGAGACGTCCTTGGGACTACCGAGCGACGAGGAAAGTTACAACGAGCTGAAAACTTTGTTTACACTGGGCACTCCCGGCGGCACCCATCACTTCGTCTCCTCGACCTTCCCAGGTAGATAGAGACTAATAATTAATGTTGCGAACCTTTCAGACCTTTCAGGAGAAACTTACAACTTCTGTGGTAGAATGATCTAAACTGTTGCTCTCATAAAATACTGGAATGCCGATGATGAGGAGATCCGGGTTCAAGTACCGATCGGATGTACCAAAGGTGGAGTTTCCTAAATCATTTACCACTCTTTTTCCACGCCTACTTCCTTTAAATTCAACCTTACTCCTTCCTAAATAATTCCTGTAGTTAGTAGATGTGCGTACAACCTAAACAGGGAGTAATACATGTTGCTGAATTATATATCTACTTTCACGTATTAATTCATACGTAAAGTCATGTGATCTATTGTGGTCACATTTTATAGATATTATCAATGGCAATAAATCAATACTAATAAAATATTTAAATGTTATCAATGCTGACGTTTCAAACAAATACGTTGTTCATGCCAATTGTTTCTTCCCACTTACTCCCTACTATATCTTGAAAAAGGGGCGGGTCAGTAAATGATATAACAATGTAACGTAACGCCTTGCTATATTAAAGAAAACAAGTCGTTATACTCCTCATGAAATACGCGTTAACGTTATGAACCAACAATGATGGATACCACTCGACTCCTAGGGTGGTGGACGGGTTGAGGTAAGAGGGGGGGGGGCGGGTAAACAACTTTTCTTGAAGGGGATGGACTGAGAGAAAAGTCTAAAATGATGGATTGCGATCAGGGGTAATATCTACGTAATATTTTTTTTCTGCAAATGCTTAAGGCGTCACTCTTGCAATAAATTAGACCAGCTTTATTCAGTAAGTAGCCCACGGGCCACATCTAGCCCACCAAACCTCACAGAGTGGCCCGCTTATTAAAAGTCAGGGTATCACTGGAGAAGCGTCGTATAAGATATTTTTGCATTTGGTTTTGAACAATGCAGATTTCCAGTCTCGACCAACACGACTTCACTCCTACGCACAGCTGTGCACAGTACACCTTATATCCTTACACAGCTGTGCACAGCACCACTTATCTCCACACACAGCTGTGCTCAGCACCACTTATATCGACACACAGCTGTGCACAGCACCACTTATCTCCACACACAGCTGTGCTCAGCACCACTTATCTCCTTACACAGCTGTGCACGGCACCACTTATCTCCACACACAGCTGTGCTCAGCCCCACTTATCTCGACACACCGCTGTGCTCAGCACCACTTATCTCGACACACAGCTGTGCACGGCACCACTTATCTCCACACACAGCTGTGCACGGCACCACTTATCTCCACACACAGCTGTGCACAGCACCACTTATCTCGACACACAGTTGTGCTCAGCACCACTTATCTCGACACACAGCTGTGTACGGCACCACTTATCTCCTTACACAGCTGTGCACGGCACCACTTATCTCCACACACAGCTGTGCTCAGCACCACTTATCTCGACACACAGCTGTGCACAGCAAGTGCACAGCACCACCTATCTCGACACACAGCTGTGCACAGCACCACTTATCTCGACACACAGCTGTGCACAGCACCACTTATTTACTCCCTACCCAGCTCTCCACGGTGGCAGACGTCTCATCATTTGATATTTTTTTTGACAGTCTTATTGTTTGTGCGTTCCTTGTAGTGCGTTTCTTCTCAGATTTATAACATGTAGTATAAGTTTGTTCGTTCTCTCTCCGGAATGGAAATATCAACTTTGAGTAGTAAGAAATAGAAGATAGCTTATGCATATTGTTGTTTTAACGCTTATTGACCTAATAATTAAGTATTTATATTGCCGAACACACGTTATTCTACACCAATGTTTATTTTTTGCAATGAATGCATGCCCACGATCAAGGAATAAAACTGGGAAATACATTATAAATGTAAACATAAATCTTTTGAAAAACCGTATTTGGACGATTCAGCGTTTCGTATCTCAAAAGTTGATTCTCTGAGAGCCTTATATCGAAGAAGAATTAGTATTCTCGTGCGGGCTTACAAGAGAAAGTTACCGCGATGTCCTTGCTATTGGCCCAGCTTTTAACTGGAGAGATAAGACCCTTTACCGATTCCGAAATAATATAATACTGTCTGAAATGACAACAGATTGCCTGGAATTATAAAATACATTCCAAAATGATCAAATACTGTCCTAAATGATAAAATACCATCCGAAATGAAAAAATATTGTATGATAGCACTATCAAACGAAGTAATTATTGAATAAAAAATTAAATCAAGTGTAAATTCGTCCATTGAACAAGTCCCAATGGCTACAGCTCTTGGAATCGAAATTCTCGGATCAGAAAAATTTAACATGATCCGGATAAATTATGACTGGACAGAAGTGATATTGATGGCAGTTGACAAGCCGACAGATGCCACGGATATCACCGAGTTCAGAAAATGTGCGTATTATTTTGGTGGCATCCGTTTTCGTGAAGCGTTATTAGCACTAATTTTTTTCTGGAAGAAAATATTACTGGATATGTTACCTTCGAAAAAAATTAAAATTTTCCACCGAAAATGAAATAGAGCTGCATACAATTTGTTTCGCTGTAACGGATAGAGCTCCCTCCATGACTGAAAGATGATAATAATAATATTTAGCACCGCGTCTTACTACCCGTTCGGTTTATACGCTATGTCTGAAAGAGAAAGTGGTTTAATTTCAGGAGTGGGGTGACCTGGTGGTCTAGGGGTAAGGTGTCAGACTTATATGCTGGCGGCCGGGGTTCAATCCTCGGTCCCGGCACAGATTTATCTGATTACCAAACCCCTCCTTCACCTCTGACAAGACATCTTGTGAATGTGGGGAATGCCAGGTCTCCACCGTGGTTTGGATTCCACGTTAAACTGTAGGTCCTCCATCTCATCTCACAATCACCCTATCATTACACATTAACGTAAGTGCGTATAACCCGAACGGGTAGTAAGACGCGGTGCTAATAATAAAAATAATTTCAGGAGTAACAACTC
>CABFOV010000111.1:242235-283529 GCA_902141375.1 Timema poppense
GGGGGGGGGGGGGAGGAAGTACTGAACTTTTTTTTATTTATTTGTTTTAAACTCACATTTTATTCAAACAAACTCATCACAAAATATTTTCAAGAAACCTATAATACATATAAAATATACTCCAATCGTTTTGGGAGAGTTGTTTTGTGTTTTTTGTTTAATTTAACCCGCATTAGTGGTAACACATTTAGTATCCCGTGTTACTACAATCCTGGGTTATACGAATATTTTTTTATCACATTAGTGAGTTATGCACGAGTAAGGCTGGATTTAGAGGAGGTGTACCTGCGTTTGTGGGGAGGGAGAGTGAAAAAACATTTAGGAATAAAACAAGCGACAGGGATTCAAACTCCGACTTCCCCACCACCGGTAGTCTAGCCTATTGAGAGATTGGTGCCTTAGACCATGCGGCCACCGTGGTGGGTAGTTCTACAGTTAAAAATAAATAGTCCCCACATCAAATTCATCAGTAATAAACTCGAAGATACTGTTTTCTAACGCTTTTCCTATTTGTTTTCTTTTCTTTGGCACATATTGCATATTTCCATTAAATGTAATAAACATGTATTTTTGATTGACTGCAAATATAATTATCAACAATGTCATCGAATATCTTGTGTCTCTTAGAAAGCTAATTAATACAAATATAAATTTAAATGTCAATTACTTAAGTACAATGTATGATAGATCACAATAACAATAATTTTTCATTGTTATTTTTAGGAGTTGTTTTCTTATAAATTCTGAATGTGTTACCAATTTATGAAAAGTAAAAAAAAGCTTATTTTGTTTTAAAGGTTAGTTATGATAAATTACATTTTAAAAAGTAGTTTAATTCAATACACAAGCCTATTTATTAAAAATCTTGTATGTTAATTTATGTTAATACTGAAACTACACAAAACAAATTAATATATTATTTCAGAGAGAAAGCAAATAGCTTAAGTTGTTGGGTATTTATAAAAAAAAGTTACAAAAAACTTCAAGATACAAATAATAAAATTGTGACAATGTAGGAATATTTTTAGAATTATTTAAGAAACTATGTCTATGTTTCAACGTCTTATCTTTAAAACTATTTTAATAACTAACATGGAAAATCCTAACTTCTTGACCTGTAATAACGTCGCAGGTGGAAACGTATTTAAACTTAGAACGGGAAAAAAGAATCGTCTGTCCATCTATTAAACCGGAGGTCTATATCAAAAAGTACCACAAATCTTAATAACTAAGTCCGAATCATCAGTGCCTTGCCTATTTATGCATCGTGGGAAGACATAAATTCCTCCCCACTCTGGATTAGCACCAAAATATATCAAATTTGGTTATTTTTCTCCAAATATTTAAACACCCTACTGCTTTCAATGAAGTCCTGGAAGTGAGCATGAAATATTTCACTCTTATTATTCTGTCCCGACATTCTTTTATTCAAATTTCTTAATGTCATTACCTACCTGTTTCGTAGTGGCAAGTCAAGGTAACATTTTCTGTGAACCTTAAAGATATAAAATTGAAATAAATGAATTATTTTGAAAAATTTAAAATTAGTGCTAAATTGTCCTATTTTTTTTAATCTTAAATGATTATATTTGTGAACATTAAACAAAAATAAATCGTCAAGAAAAAAATTTGTCTTTTGAAATGTAGATTAATTCTGTAAGTGAGCGAATAATAGTCTGCGTGTTTATACTCGTCATGGGAAGAGGAGGGTGCTATTAACAGATAAACAAATACGCCTTTCAGGATTAACTGATCATTTACTTAATACTCCTTTTTATTTTGTACATTGGCGTCTAATTGTGACAGTACTTATAGTGCCGAGTTAAGACGCGACCCGATTCAACCAAATAACTTGAAATTCACCAAGTAGTCGACGTCGTTAACCTAAACTTGTCTAACGTTAGTTAAATACATCTCAGCCTGTTATAAAATAGTATTAGCAGTATTGGAGCACTCTAGATTCTTAACACAGTCTCAAGTGATAACGTAATTAACATTCTATACGCGTTGTTTTCATCAGTACCCTTTCTCCACTTATCCGTCAATCCTTTTTAAATCTGTATTCGTCCCTTCGCCCTTCACCGCCCCCCTTGAAGAGAGGGAGGAGAGGATTCCTACATGCTTCCCAAGCTCCCTTCAGCCCCCAGGGAAACTTTCTAACCTGGATGGCCCCTCAGTAGTAGAACCGTACAAGTAACATGGAATTAACAAATATTCACAATCAGGGAGTCGAACCGGAGCCTGAACAAAAACTAACATTTATTTTTGATAAATTGGAACTGGAAAAAGAACCGTACAAAATAAATTGCCTAAGAACCAAAACCGGAATCTATATATAAATATTAAGGGTAATAAACGTTATTTTCGTGACTTAATATTATTTTTTTTAAATTGCATCTTATACCCTTCTTTCTTTAACTCAATCTTATTTTGAAAAACTCTATTTTTACTTTCCCCGAAGTTATTTCATCAATTTCGGATGTATTCCTTTGTATTTTTTTTAGATAACATTGTACATTTTTTTAATGTAATGTTATTTGTATTTACGAATTTAAAATATATAGTGTAAACATTTAATTAAAAAAATTAAATAGCCTGAATTAGAACCTGAAACTAGTGAAGATCCCTGGAAAATATGGGAAATTCTATTTTTCCCTGACTGAAACAAGAATCGGAACCTTAAAATATTTATTGGAAGAACTGGAACCGTAAGATGTTTACTGAGATAACTGGAACAATAACAAGAACATTAAAATGTTTTCTATAAGAACCAGAACCTTTAAACATTTACTATACGAACCGGAACCGTTGAGTGGAGGGTGAGTAATTTTTTTTAAAACTAACATTAGTACACGCGACCGAGATTTGAACCTAAATCTCCCCCTGGTCGGCAGTCCAGTCTACTGTGAGAGTAACGCCTCAGATAATGCGGCCACCAAAGAGGGTCAAAACCTATTTTTAAAACACTGCCAATTTTTTTATTTAATTTTTATTTATTTATTTACAATACATACGTGAAATATTTTCACGAAATTGATTGTATGATCTTTTAAAATTTAAATTGTGAACAATTTAGTTAATTTAAATGCGATTTGACAATAAAGTTCCAATAACAAAACCAAAGTTCCTTTAACCCTCCCCTCCGTTGGTCGAGCCTCGTCTCGTAACACCGTTGGTCGAGGGTGAGCGCCGTGCTCACCGCCAATCTGTGAAAGTTCTATATTTGTTATATTCATATAATTTAAGAATTTGTGTATCCTTTTGAATTACGTTTTGTACTTTTTTTGATTGAGATGCTTTCATTTACAATCTTTTATTAAAAAATTTAACGATCATAAAAAAAATTACAAAGAATTTTTTTTTTAAACTCACTAATTGTAGAAAATCTCAAAATAGGTAAATAATTATCATCTTATACAAACATTTATAAGGTACTACACCTTAAAGTTAACGTGATAGCAATTTTAGAACATATTGAACTATATTACTTAGAATTAATTATAAAATTCTAATACAAGGAGGAACTAAATTGAACTAAAGAAAGGACAAATATTGAAACTTATTGATTACGATAAAAGTGTTTATGAATCCTAATAGTTTTTCAACGTGAATCATTGAGCTTTGTTTACTCTAATTTTTAGTCACTATCCTCCGAGTGTTTATCTGCATTTCCATGGCAGTTCTGGCAAATAGTGATTGTATGCTCACCACAGATAGGGAACTGGCAATCGGCACATCTAGATGCTGTCTTACGATTCTTCTTTTTTGGACAGTAGCTACACTTGACTCTTCCTTGGCTTACTTAGGGTAATGGTGCTTGGTCATTTTGTGGTGAGTGAAGATGCTGGTGAATTTTAATTCGAAGATCTGTGTGAATACCGCTGGTTGAAGCTCTTCTAGTCATATGATTGTTGACTAGATCTAAGCCTAAAGTTTTCAGGAACTTCCTTCTAGATACATTTTCTTCTGTGTTGCTTCGGAAAATGATTTGGGCATTGATTGCGCCGACATCAAGTAAAGTGAAAAATATTCGAAGAGGCCACCTGTAGCAGACCCTTGCCACAGTATATTGGGCTTTTAACTTATCTACTACGTCTACACCACCTTTTGTAAGGTTGTAGAAGGTAATAGCACTTGGTTTCATCAAGTCACCTGTAGTTTCATCAATGTCATCGGAATCATGCATCGTTGAAATGAGTATTACATTTCTGTACTTTTTTGGTACATAAGACACTAATAAGGAATCTTCACCAAAAGCAAACAAACTTGAATTTTCTGGTCTTCTTCGAGAATTCACAACTTCAGGTGGAATTTCTCGTTTATTTTTTCTTATTGTACCCACCACGGTTAGATTTTGTTGTCTAACAAGTTCGTTCACAAGACCGACCGAAGTGAACCAGTTATCTAATGTTATGTTACGTCCACTGAATCTAATTGGTTCTATCAACCTTTTTACAACACTAGTTGGTTTATTATCAGAGACAAATGGACCATCTGGTTGAATACCAACATATACTTCCATTTTCAATGTGTAAAACATCCGCGAATCTACCATTGAAAATATCTTGAGCCCATATTTTGCCGGCTTTTTAGGCATGTACTGCCTAAAACTACACCTCCCACGAAATGACTCCAACATCTCATCAATTGTGACATATTCTCCAACTGAATAATAGTCTTGACAGCGCTGAACGAAACTCTCGAATAATTCCCTGATAGGAGCTAATTTATCGATGGCTTTTCTTGCAGCTCTTGTTTTCGCATCATCAAAACGAAGAGCCCTTAGCAACAAATAAAATCTTCTGTACGACATCACAAGACGAAAAATTTCCGGGGCTGTCGGGTCATTCGCCCATAACTCTTGTACAATACGATGAGATGATTTCATTTTCCCAGCTAAGTACAACAAACCCATTAGAGCTTTAATTTCGTCAATGTTGCTATCCACAACATCACTTTCCCGCGTATAGTTAGTTCTTAATTTACGTAGACGTTCATTTGTGTACTGCACTATGTCTTCCAACACATTATCTGGGAAAAAAAGACACCAAGATTCATAAACAGTTTTAGCATGTTGAGCAGTTCTCTTAACTCCAGGAGGATGTATAACTATATTTCTTTGTCTCCGGCGCCTGCTGGGACGAGGAGGATGAACGTTCCACAAAGTGACATTATCACGTCCAACATAATGTGGCCCAGAGCTTTTGGTTTGATCTTGACCTATGTCATCCCCAGATACTTCAGAATCACTGTCGTGTTCACTGTTGGCTGGTTGCTCTATGTCTGAATCATCGGAGTCATCTTCATCAAGTGAAATATTGAGGTCTTCGTCCGAGTCATCTAACAGCCATTGATTAATTTGACCTTCCTGATCCATTTTGAATCAAAATATCACTGTTAATTATAAAAAATAAAAATATACTACATTAAGATTCTAATATTAAATAATGACACGATTGGTCGAGGGTGAGCGCCGCGCTCACTTATATGACAACGTTCACACAATGACAATATGACACAGACTGTAGGTCTCGCGTCATCTTATCTTAACCATGCCCCCATTCTAAACATTCCAACGGGCAGCTATACTGGGATTCATTGTTCCTACGCTGTTTCAGCACAAATGCCAGACGAATAAAAAAAGTAGTGAGCGCTGCGCTCACCCTTCGACCAACGAAGGGTTAAAGTGGTAATTTTTCCACCCCCTACCGGATATTATTGTGACCAAATTACAGAATAATATAAAGACACATGCTTAAACAAAGCTACATGAATATTTCTAACCTTCTATATTTTGATTTGTTGGGTATTTAAAAATCAAATCATAATCGTTATAGTTGTTGCATTAATAAAACTCAGAAAAAACTTAATTTGTTGTAATTTTTTAACCAAAAGAAATGTTTTATTTACGAACTTTTTATAGAAAAATACAACTTTTTATCTAAAGAAATGCAATCATACATTTACCACGATGTTAACTTTCTAGCTACAGATCATTTAAAAAAAGCTACCTTGGTAATATATTAACTACTCCAAACGTTCATGTTGGATTTTAAAACAATTAACTACTTCTTATACATTACTAAGTGTGTTCCTTAGAGCAGATTCCGAGGGGCAATTCTCCACCCCACCAACGATTCCCACGTTGCCAGGGTAAGCGGAGCTTCTTAAAACTAAACTGTGATTATTTCATCGCCCACTTAGTATATATTTGACCAAAAATATATAGACTCTACTCTACATACCTCATGGAAGAAAGTATCTTCGTTGATATTTGATCAATGAGTGTTCTATTGAGTGATGAAAATAATTCACAGGTACAGTTTAAACCAACTCTGCTTACCCTGGCAACACTCCATGACACGACATTGCCTATAAGTGTTCTAATGAGTGATGATAGTTTATCACAGGCAGGACCAGAATAAGCTCGTTGTTCACTCAGTGGTATGTTTGTCCCCAGAAGTGGACGCGAGGGGTTTCCACGAATCCGTGTTCGACACGTTCGGAGACTACTACCCCCCCTGGCGCCGACAGAAGAGAGACCCTCTGGGGATCAACTCCAGAGGCTTCCACGATGACGTCTTCTCACAGGACTTCGGCGAGTTCCACCCCGTCAAGAGGGCGCACAGGTGAGGTGAACCCGCAGGGTCACACAGTGAAAAGGGCCGCTAGTTTGTATAAACTTAATATCTACCATTTATTTTAATTTCTCGTGTAGAAAAAGTATTCCAATCGTCAAAATATTCGGCCTCGATATTAAGGTGGATCTTAATGTTTGGTGTGACCTTGTACTAAAAGAAAGGCTCCTTGAAGTTATTATGCCTGTTCTTACATTTGTCTGTCCTTGATCTGAAATTGATGTATGAAGCGGGTGGCTAGAGATTAAACTAAAACTAAACACAAACCAATTCATCACTAACATGTGAAGCTAGAGAAACTTCTTCCAACAAAGAACAACGTTGTGTTACAGGTTCTTATCCCACCGGGCTGCTACTAAGAGTCTGGATTTTGACCCCGGACAAAAGCGGAAGAAACGCCAGCTTTTCGACGCCTCCCCCGACCAAGCGTCGGCCAACAAGAAAGACGACAGCGCAACCAAGTCAGATAAGGACGTCCAGAGGAGGACGATCTGGGGAGGGGACAAGTCCGAAACCAAGAGGAGGCCAGAGATGACGGGCAGCGGTTTCCATGGCGACACCTTCTCTGGGGGTTTCGGTGACTTCTGGCCTATGAAGAGGAGGATCCCTTATAAGCGCAGCGTCAGTCGGAATGACACTGAGAGGGCGCTACCCAACGAATTCCGGAGCTACTACCAGATGGATAAGAGGAAGCTTGGTATGGGACCTTCAGGATTCCACGGAGACACCTTCACGAGTGGCTTTGGAGATTTTACCACGATGAAGAGAAGTCTAGACGATTATCAACCGGATACCGAGGCGTCAAACGTTTACGAGGTGTCAACTGTTGGTACCAACAGAGACGTCCAGTCTAAGGTGAAACGGAAACCAGAGATGGGTTCAAATGGTTTCCATGGGGACACTTTCAACGGTGGATTTGGAGACTTCTGGACTATGAAGAGGGATCCAAGATTTCAGAAGAGCATTTTATTAGGGAAGCTCGATCATAAAAGGAGGCCCGAGATGGATTCTTCAGGGTTTCATGGTGATACGTTCAATGGTGGTTTCGGTGATTTCGATCCGATGAAGAAACGAAAACCGGAGATGGCCTCATCGGTATTTGAAGCTGATACTTTCAACGGCGGCTTCGGTGATTTCGATACGATGAAGAAACGAAAGCCGGAGATGGGCTCTTCGGGATTTCACGAAGACACTTTCAAAGGTGGTTTTGGGGATTTCTGGCCGATGAAGAAGAATATACCAGAAATGGATTCATCCGGTTTTCACGGCAACACACTTAACTCGGGGTTTGGAGATTTCTCGACGATGAAAAAAAGAAGGCCCGAGATGGATTCCTCAGGGTTCCACGGTGATACGTTCAACAGCGGCTTCGGTGATTTCGATCCGATGAAGAAACGTAGGCCGGAAATGGACTCGTCTGGATTTCACGGGGACACGTTTAACTCAGGGTTTGGAGACTTCTCGACGATGAAAAAAAGAAGACCTGAGATGGATTCCTCAGGGTTTAACGGAGATACGTTCAACAGCGGCTTCGGTGATTTTTATCCAATGAGGAAACGGTCAACAAATTCATCATCTTATACCGAATCACACAGTATTGGTTGTGAAAACTGTAATCAAGGTAAGCCGTCAGGAACAAGCCAATAACTTACAAATATTCTTCCTGGAGGAAGACAAACCCTTTATTGAAGCGCGTCCAGAATGTACATAATCACCAAGGATGCATAAGTGAATATTCCGTCACTACAACTGATTTTAAACCAGGAAATTTAAAAAACAAAACAAGAACCACCCTAAATATATTATTACTTTCTTAATATTGAAAATGATGGTGGCTTTAGTCATTTTTAACTCTGCTGAATGTTTTATTTAGATGTTGATCTATTTTTATCAAAGCTATGTCTAATAACGTTTATATAACAAGTATTAGAACTATGTTAAAGTCTTAGAAACTACTTGTGATGGAAATGTTTTGTTACACTGACTTTTTGTTTGAATGACCAAAGGCTGAATATTTTATTTATAAAAGTACAACATTTTTAATTATGCCTGTATATATCATTTTCTAAATTAGGTTCACACCGTTTACCCTGAATTGTAGCAGTCTTACCTTTATTTATCATTCCATGGAACTATCTTATTAGTTACACCACTATCTTATTAGTTACACCGTAGAGGAACCATTCATTGTAAGTAGGCTACCTTTAAGAGTAAATAAAATTTGCATAAATTAAAGTAAAATCCACACATATATTTTACTATATATGTACTATAAAATATATTAGTGTTTAACATATATTATGTTAAATGTGTTTGCACAAAATGCAGTAATTTAACTAATAAATGAGAGTATGATTATCCAAAGTAATTTAACTGAGAAAGTAGCTTTGAATAAAAAGATAACATTTAAGTGATACAGAAGTTATGGATGAATATAATATATCAATGCATTAACTATGATAATAATCTGTTTTAATTTTAGCCAACATATTTGAATTTCTTTCTAACTACTGGTTTAAATGATACCCAATTTAATGGTTGCTCTAAAAATATATATTTTTGGAATTTGTGTAACAAAAATGTACTAGAATTAACATTCATATGTGATTTTATTTATAACAAGAATATTGGTTTTATAATAATAAATCTGATGTTTGTGTTACTGTTAATTCGATAAATCAGGTTAATATACATAATCACCGGATGTTATGTTTAGTAACCAACAGTTTTGGTGAATTTAGTAAATGTTTCATGTTTTTGTCAAATTATTCACATTTTCGTGTTATTATGAATAATAATCAGCACCCTCTGGTTAAAGTGATACATCTCATCATCTTTCATTGAGTGCGGACGTGTGGTGTTATTTTGATATGGGATCTTTATAACCTAACCAATAGATTTTCAGAATTTTATAATTTATCACTCCAGCCAAACAAGCTTTGTCGTTACGTAAAATAACTGGTTAGAATAATAAATTGCGTGTATTTAATAGCATTAACCACTAATACCGGATAATTTGGAATATAACAGGTCATTATGCATAATAACTAATTTATTACTTTAACGGTAACACTTGTATCGAAATAAATTTTATCTAGTGCATCAAGTTAAAGTAAGTGATTACTTCTTATTATTTTGTCTTAAGTTTTGAAAATATACAGTAATCTTAAGACTATAATTTTTTTATTACAATATAGTCAGTTATAGATCTTTAGAAAATAAACTAAAATCATAAACACTCAACACAGTAAAATTAAGCGTATGGATATATAATAACTTTTACTTCTTTTACTTTGTATCGAGATTGGTTAAAATATATTTTGTCTCTCAATAAAGTTAAAACGTTTCATTTACTATTGTAAATGTATAATATAAAAAAAACTTCCACATTTTTATTTTGTCAAATCATTGTAAAATAAAATTGAATTACAGTATTTAAAGTATACACAAATTATAAATGTTGTTCATCAGTTATTTTATTTTTTAATAAATCTACCACATGTTATTCAAACACAAAATGTAATACTGATACTGAGATTATAATTTATTTCTAAAGACTGCATCTGTATCTATTTATTTGAATTGGTTGCTAGTAGACAGAATTTGTACCTGAGTGTTTGTTAAAAGCCAGAAATGTTCTTAAGTATAGACTTTTATCTTGTTAAGTCGATAGTTACATCGCCACTGCATAAACAATAATTGAAGAAAGATGTAAAATATATTCTGAAACTACAAAAAGGGCTTACTTTAATGATAAAATTGTACTTCTTTTAAAAAAACAAAAACCTTTATTCAAATGATTTAACAAACAAAGCTGATACAGCTACAGACGTATCCATGAGAAGGCTACTTATTATATTCTAAACAATAAACAAACTCTTCGGTGTCTGCAAAGTATAAGGCGTTACACTCGCAATAGCCTTGTATACCGAACTCTCCTTTCATAAATTAATTGCACCAGCAGTTGGCTTCACAACAAGAGTCCTCATCAATCAATTAATAATAATATTTCCTCAAACCATTACCAAGGTACGGGGAAAGAACAGAGAACTACCTAGATCAAGCAAGGTTGTGCAGTGTTATTAACTTCATAAACATTATGGATTGAATATAAATAGCCAAGCTATTATATTCGTTAGTTAAAGATAGCCGCGTCTAAATATTGTATACAGTACACTCGAGATTATCCGAGACTCCGTGTTAACCGAGGCACTCATTCTGTCCGTGATTTATAACCCTTATAGCCTATTAATCTTACAAGCTCTGAACAATTCGGGTTTTTCCATATCCGAGGTAAGTTCGGTCCCCAATTACCTCGGTTAATCGTGAGTCTACTGTTATTATTATTATTATTAGCACCGCGTCTTAATACCCGTTCGGGTTGTACGCACTTACGCTAATGTGTAATGGTAGGGTGATTGCGAGATGAAATGGAGGACCTACAGTTTAACGTGGAATCCGAACCACGGTGGAGGCCTGGCATTCCCCACATTCACAAGATGTATTTTTAGAGGTGAAGGAAGGGTTTAGTAATCAGAAAATTCTGTGCCGGGACCGAGGATTGAACCCCGGCCGCCAGCACAGAAGTCTGACACCTTACCCCTAGACCACCAGGTCACCACGAGTCTACTGTTCTTTAAATTGAAAAATTACATTTGGACATGGGAATTGAACCCAGTACCTTTGACTTAGTGCACCAATGTTCTAACCACTGAGCTATCCAGGAATGATCCCGTGCCCAGGGTCATTCTCCGCTCATGTTTTAAGGTAGAATCCGTGGTGGACGTGCGGAAATTGTCGGTTATGTGTGTGTGTGGTCAATTTCCGTGTCTAGGTGTAATTTTACAATTTAAAAAATATTCATGAACATTGTTTAGTAATCGATAAGCAAATTTAAAACTATTAGCCCCTGTGTACGAACATGAGCAACTGGAATTTTAATTTATTTTTTAAAATTTGTATATATTAAAAACTGGTTTGGAACAACTGAATTAAAGGAATTTTTTAATTTTTTTAGAAGAAAAAAAAAAGTGTTTCATGGGGTAACCGCGCAATGAATTGCGTGTTTACCCTGGGAAGCGCCGGGTAAATCCGCTAACTTAAAATCAAAAAAATTGTTCTCCTAAAATAATATCGCACCCACTTTGATGGTCTCACGTGCTACTCTCGCAGTAGACTAGACAACCGGTGATAGGGAGATTGAGGTTCGAATCTCGGTTGAGTGTAATGAGAGTGGTTTTCCAAGACGCTTTTCCACTCTCCCTGTGGGTACACTTACTATAAATATAATCTTCCTAATTTTTACTATCATTAGAGTTTAGTACATCAGCGTATAACCCTAATGGGTATTAAGAAAATAATACAAATATCGCGACATTTAACTCGCTAAAACGCTTATTGTCAAGCGTGCTCTCCAAACAAGGTGTCCCCATCAGGGAATACAAGAATTATTTAAAATCATTCTGGACCAGTGACCAAAAGCCAATAAACCTAATTATAAATCGGAATGAAGAATGAACTCATCCCCCCAAAATAATGAACGACTGGGCCACTAAGCAACACATCCTAATTCGGGGCACAAAATAACCCTTTATAAAACCATGGTAAAACCCTAAAATAACCACTTTTGCCAACCTGGGCATCCATTTTCCCATGGCCAAACCGTGCTCAATTTACTAACTATATTATTATTATTATTATTAGCATCGCGTCTTACTACCCGTTCAGGTTATACGCACTTACGCTAATGTGTAATGGTAGGGTGAGTTGCGAGATGAAATGGAGGACCTACAGTTTAACGTGAGATCCGAACCACGGTGGAGGCCTGGCATTCCTCACATTCATAAGTTGTGATTAATACAAGTCTTGTCAGAGGTGAGGGAAGGTTTGGTAATCAGATAAATCTGTGCCGGGACAAAGGATTGAACCCCGGACCCCCAGCGCAGAAGTCTGACACCTTATCCTTAGACCACCAGGTAAACCATACTAACAATAAAAAAAACCTTAATCAAAGGGTCCACTTTAAATTATTACAATATTATTTTGTATTTATTTAAGTTATTTTATGAGCCGACTGTTTATATCAGCACATGACACATAACCTAAATGTGTAAGGTGAGAACCCACATTTCACCAATGATACATTCTCTGTCCATGGCAGGAATCTAACCTGGGACCCTTAGATAAATAGACAAACACGCTACCGACTGAGCTAATGTGTCGAACTTAAAAAAAAAATCCTCATTGTGTGTGAAGTAAAACCGTCGGGTCTTATGTCGATTGTGACATGTGAAATATCCCTGGAAGGTATGTGAGAATACCCTTGCCAGCAAAATTGGTAGGCGCTTTCACTCTCACTCGTAGATATTCTCGGGTGTTGATATAATCAGTCGGTTCATAAATTACACGTTAAATACCTCAAGGTGACCTGGTGGTCTAGGGGTAAGATGTTAGACTTCTGTAGTGGGGGTCCGTGGTTCAATCCTCGGTCCCGGAAAAGATTTATCTGATTACCAAACCCTTCCTTCACCTCTGACAAGACATCTTTTGAATGTGGGGAATGCCAGGTCTCCACCGTGGTTCGGATTCCACGTTAAACTGTAGGTCCTTAATTTCATCTCACATTCACCCTACCATTCCACATTAGCGTAAGGGCGTATAACCCGAACGGGTAGTAAGACGCGGTGCTAATAATAATAAACAACCTCAAATAAATAAATTAATTAAAAAAATATATCTGACCTAGTTTTAGTATGAGATTATTTAAATTGCGAGATTTAGATGTGTGAAACTTTTAATAACCATTATCCACCTTTGTGATTTAGTGGTGACAGTTCCTGTCTACAGATCCAGAGGTCCTGAGTTTGATCCGCAGCGCTTCCAGATCGTTCAATGAATCAGTAGATCTGGGTAAACTTAGCCTCGTGAGGGGAAAAAAACCAGGAGGCTACTTGTATGAAAAAGTAGTGGCTTCGGTCTATAAAACTGAGATAAACGGCTGGATATTTCGTTATTCTGACCAAATGACACCTTCTTTCCGTAAATTTCTCACTATATTCGCCAAATCGTAGCGGCCACTTGGTTAATATAGCTCGCTTGCAGGCTGACGTCATTAAGTTTTTTTTTGTTTTTTTTTTGTTATGGTTCCTCTTACCCTGCAACCCCTCTTCAATAAAATATTGAATTCCTAATTTACTGTCAGCTCGTCAGTGAGCTGGAAGCCTAGGGGTAAGGTGTCAGACTTCTGTGCTGGTAGCCGGGGTTCAATCCTTGCTCGCGACAAAGATTTATCTGATTACCAATCCCTTCCTTCACCTCTGACAAGACATATTGTGAATGTGGGGAATGCCAGGCCTCCACCGTGGTTCGAATTCCACGTTAAACTGTAGGTCCTTCATTTCATCTCACATTCACCCTACCATTACACATTAGCGCAAGTGCGTATAACCCGAACGGGTAGTAAGACGCTGTTCTAATAATAATAATAATAATAATACTGTCAGCTAATAGTTCCAAAACTTAATAGTTGTTAGAAACTAAGACACTACGAGGGAAGGGACGAAAAAAAACCTGTTTGAATCAACTTGACGAAAAGAAGTTGAGGCTATATTGAATGTAAACACTTAAAAAATGGTCAGTTAACTTGTCAACATTAATAATAAATATTTTGTTTCGCTACAGCTGCTCTAATAGTCAGTTTTCACACCGGAATAAACAGACACACATGATCCACGCGACATGCCACACGTGTTTGAACACTTGTTAACCAGTGCTACAGCTTCAGAGTTGCAATGCAACATATGGGTTTAGTAGCTACGACAGACTTTATCAATCACCCCCTTCATTTGGGGTGGAATTAAAAGGGGGTTAAGGTTAATATATTCTAGTTCCTATATAAAAAAAATCTGGTCAACTTTTTCTTCAGTAATATTTTCGCATCCGCTTCGGTAGGTGCATAGTCAAACACGCTACTCTCGCAGTAGATAAGACTTCCGACGACTGAGGGTGGCTTTTCCAAAATGGGTTCTTACTCTTCCTCAACCTAAATACGGGTAGATTTCTAATATATAGAATCTTTCTAATACATCAAATAATAATTAGCACACATTGATGCAACCCAAACGTGTAATAGGACGCATTGATAAAAAAAAAATCCTCAGTTTTCCCAGCCCCACCCTATTTTCACTACAAGAGACAATTTTTCCATCTTTATTTAACATACATGCTATTTTTTACAAGTGAAAAGAGGTGAATAGCGTTATAGAAATGCAGCGATCTTAATATTCGGGGTACTGTTTATCATACTGTCTATAAAACCAGAAATATTATTTACTATTTGCTATTATCTCTCTTTGATTAACTATATTAATCATAAGTGAAACAAAAGACTTTCAGTTTGCCCGGACCAATTCGATTAAACATATTAAAAGAAACAGATATAATGATAGAACTTGATCGATGTATCGTAGCTATCGATATGTACACTTCGTTTACTCCAAAAAGTCATAGATTCACATATACAGGGTGTATTGATTTGTGTGAGAAGTAATTGGGGTGTGGATAGTCCCTAAGAACAACGTCCTTATGAACATATATTACATGTTCCGTGTTCGATGGTTCACGAGATAAGGCCTTCAAAGGTTCTTCAGGAATTTTTAAAGACCCTACTTGATATACCCCTGTTGCACCTCTTGTAGGTGACTTATCACTGCTGGTACACAGGCAGGGCTACAGCTAATCTAACAAGGGTGTCTCAAATAAGGTTATTAACAATTCCAGCAGAACCTTTGAAGGCCTTATCTCAAGAACCATCGAAAATAGAACATATGTTCATGAGGACTTTCTGTGTTGTTTTGAGGTCTGCTATCCACACCCCAGTTACTTCCCACACAAAGCAGAGAACCCTGTGTCTATCACCTTTCCGGTGACTTTGAGACATAATTTAACTTTTTTAATTTTGTATAGGTTTTATTGGTTGAAGGACCACCTATGTGATCTAAAGGTCAAAGTTCCTGGCTACAGATTCACAGACACTGGGCTCGATCCCAGGTGCTTTCATATTTTCTTTGAAAACGTGGGTCTGGAACGAAGTCAACTCAGCCTCGTGAGGAAAAAATAGGAGCTAAATGAATTTAAAAAAGTAGTGGATCCGATCTAGAAATTGATTAATGGCTGAGGGGTTCGTTGTTATAACTACAGTAGCCCCATAGCTTCTTTGGTGCTGACTGACAGCTCACAGCTGACTTTTGACAATCAATATTTAGGTATATTCCTAAATTTTGACCGTGAGAAGTGACAGCTGCTAAACACATGTTCTTGCAGATCATATAGTTCAGCGTAGGGATACATAATTTGGTCTAGTAACTTTTCAAATCTTTTAGCTGTCAGCAATGAACTGTCAGTCAGCACCAGAGAAGCCATTGGACTACTGTACATGAAAACCTATATCCTAAGATGTAGGCACTATCTTTACCAAGAGACAGCGGCCACTCTGTCCGCATGGTTCAATTGAATGCTAACATGATGGAGCTGTTTAATTATTATTTTTATTGGTTAGTGTCAGATAAGAAAATCTTAATTTGTCGTTGATATAATCTAATAATAATATTATATAGTTTAGGGGAAACTGTTTCCTACATGACGTCATAGAAGGAAAGGTTGAGGGAAAGAGGAGCTTAGGAAGGAGGAGGCAAAGGACATTGGCATTCGCGGTCTAAGTTAACTGACGCAAGAACTGAAACTGCCGTAAGACTGAACACCTAATAATAATAATAATAATATAAGATTTTTCAATTCAAATATGGTCTTATATTAAACTACGCTTTTTAATAAATGTATTTGGTATTTTTAGAATGTTTTCTAAAATGTGTAACTTGTATTTACTTGAGGAACTAAGATGTAAGCCTGACGTGTCGAGGACAAAATGCTGTGAATGTCTCCGAGGAGTTATTTGTCTCTGCGATGTAATAAAGACACCACCGGGAGTGCTGGAGTGCAACTCCTGTCGTGGGCTACCGTCAGAAGACAGAATACAGAACTGTGTGTTATTCCCCCTCTGCTCACAGGTAAACAAACATAATAGAGGCTTGATCTCTACAAAGAGTCTGACAACAAAGCTCTGTCGGTAGCTCGTCTAATCATCAAGTGAAAACTCCCTCTTTCGAGTTCCTGCAGGGTCCGAAAAAAAAATGTAATTTATTAAATTTGTTATAACCGTTGCACAGAGATAAATTTAAAGTTTGGGGATCTTAGGTATTGTGTAAAATTAGTTTGTAGATCGTGTGTGTATATTATACCTTTATTTTAAAATTATAATTATTTTATTACTATCTACGGCTCACCCTCGCATTTGAAGGGGGATGGAAGGGTTTTTTTTTCAAGGGATCATGCTTATATGGGCTATCGAGTGGGTTTGTCATAATTTCTCTACCCCTCTTCCGTATAAATGAAACTATTAAACCCAAAAGGGTGCCGTGTGTTTCAACTTCTAGTGGTAACTCACTTGAGCCCCTCGGTGCTGTTGCGAAATCTTTTAATCTATGTAATATTGTATTTTTTATAACTTATGTTGATTTTATCACTCACTGACATTAATGTTTACCCACTTTCAGGTGGGATAGAAACTTGAAATTTGGCAAACTTATAGCTTTTAGCTCGTAATTGACGGTAAAATTATAAAAAGTTAAAAATGATAGTTTTTAACATTTGAAAAAAATTCAAAATGGTGGAGCTACTTTAAAGTCGGTGCGGATTTTCCTTTGGTGGTCTCTTGTGGTTAAACTGTAAAACTTATCAAAAAACGGCTCTGGAATTACATTATTTTACATCCACTTGTAAAGAAAACGCACCGGAGGTTTGGGGGCGTAATCCCCTAATAGCAAAGCGAGTTTATGGTATAAAATCAAATAGATGCCATTACAAACAATAATACCCATGTAATTTACGTATCTTTATGCAAATAAGTGTGTTGAAGGTGTATTTCGTGATAATTTTGATATTTAGAAGCTACCTTTATCATTACTTTGCACTAAAAATATGTTTTATTGGCCTAAATATATTCAGAAATAGATATTTCCCTCAATTATCTATAGTATGATTAAGTTATTTAATGGCATTGTTATTTTGTAAGGAGTTAAAAATTAAGTGAATTAAGTTTCAAGTGTCCATCCGATTAATGTAAGAAAAGGTTGGTTAAAATTTATAAATTAATAACATTTTTAATTAAACTTAAATACAAACGTGACTTAGATGGTCAGTACTTAGTTTGTCTTTTTAATATTATTTTCCCCGAGAAATCCCGGGAAATATTTTTCCCCACCCAAATTTTGGGAACAAACACTATCCCAAATTTTCTCCCTAAGTTCTGGTTCCTACACAGCCCTACTATTTTTGCTTTATACGTGAAGAAAACTATTACGTTTTCATAAAAATATACCTTTAACTGGGAAATGACTACTCTAGTAGACAAGGGAGAGAACACTATTTCGGGTGCGTTCGGACATATTCGGGAGCGTTCGGACATAGTCGGGAGTGTTCGGATATAGTTGGGTGCGTTCGGACATAGTCGGGAATGTTCGGACATAGTCGGGAGTATTCGAACATAGTCGTGAGTGTTCGCATTCACTCATCACAGCTGATACACTCGGGGTGACATAAGAAATATAATACATTTAAGTGTACAATCCTAATATAGTTGGTAGAGTATTGCGGCCCCCGAACAAACAAGAAACAGAAACGTTTGCCCTTGGACTTGAAAAGGTTGAACACCCCCCCGGTCTAAATAGAGCTAGTTGTACGCAGATGAAGGCGGGTGGGACAAAGTAAAACTATTTCTCCGATTCAGTTGGCAACACTTGATTGCTGACCTTGCACTCGCACTTTTCACGAATATTTTATTTTATTTTTGGCTATCATTTCCCAGTCCACTCCAAACTTTATACCCCGCCACCCACCACCACCACCTAGACCCCCGACTCAACGGCGGGTTTTTTTCTCTCCTTATTTTTTATCTCTCTAGTCTTTTATAGTAGATATTGTGGTTCTCCCTCGCAATTGGAGGGAGTCTTTCTTATAAGTAATTTTTTTTAAATTTTATGGCCACAGTAAACTTAAAAAAAATTCTGACCTTGTTTTATAGAAGCGTTTTTTTTATCACCACGTCTTATTATCTGTCCAGGTTATACACACATATATTAATTACTTTAATGGGGTAAGGGATGAGGAAGGAAGCAGTTTAGAGGTAATATACCCGCATTTGCGTGGAAGGAAAGTGAGAAATAATTCATGAAATATAATCCTCAGTAGACCAAATCAGGATACGAACCCCGATATCCTCGTCATTGGCAGTCCAATTTAATGCGGGATAAGCTCTTTTAAGACCTTTCGGTCACATAAACGGACTGTGTTGATATTAAAAATATTAATTCTCTGAAGACAAACAAAGAGAAAATATGCAAGAGTTTGCCAACATGCTTTTAGATTCAATTTAACGATTTTGGCCTCTTAAAAATTTGAAATTATTTACTCAAAAAATTATAAACCAGTGAAGCATAAAACATGTATCTCCATTTTACTTCAACAACAGATATTTCACATTGTAGCACGAGCAGTGTTACGGGTTTTTCCTTTGTTCAGATGGACAAAAGAATGTTTTTCTATTGGTGTTTTTGTTACGAAAGAAAACTGAAGAAAAACGAAATAGAGGCGAAAGAAATACCATTGATACCAACTGTAAACATACCGCTGTATTTGTTTTATTACAGTGAAATGGTCATTTTGAGTTTTTGATAAAAAAAATATAGAATGAAATAGAAACTAATAAAGGATCTGCAGTTGACAGTGAAGTGAAGGCTACATTTGGAATTGTACACGTGACCATACGAGTTTATTGTACACATTGTCAAATGTTTAAAAACTTATAAAGGCTGCGTTGGACAGAAACAAACGTGTGTAAGGAGTTGAAATGTGCTATTGTTTTGTATCGATTCTGTTGTTAAATCTTTGTTATTGTGGTTGTTAATCGAATGATTGAACTCTAAAACTTTCCACACACTGGATTGGAGCTGATCGGAACGAATCGTTTTGCTAGGAGGAAATATTTTGACGGATCCAGAAGCTATGCGCTTGAGTCCTCAACAATGGACTAGTGCTTGGTTGACTTTCGTTTCCAGTTATTCGACAACTTTTTATTATTTTAAAAAATGTAATTGGATGAAGAAATAATCAATTTAGTTCAACAGTACCTTATAATTTATAAAATTGCCAACAACCATTCGTATTACTGTGTTAAAAAAGGAAAAATAAATGGTAGTAAATCTCGGAAATTCTCTGTTGCATTTACTGTATGTCGTACCCTCAAAGTATTTTTGAAGCCACTTATTCTTTCTCGGTGACCTGGTGGTCTAGGGGTAAGGTATCAGACTTCTATGCTGGGGGCCGGGGTTCGATCCTCGGTCGCGGCATAGACTTATCTGATTACCAAACCCTTCCTTCACCTCTGACAAGACATCTTGTGAATGTGGGGAATGCCAGGCCTCCAACCTTTGTTCGGATGCCACGTTAAACTATAGGTCCTCCATTTCATATCACAATCACCCTACCATTACACATCAGCGTAAGTGCGTATAACCCGAGCGGGTAGTAATACGTGGTGCTAATAATAATAATAATAATAATAATAATAATAATAATAATTCTTTCTCTTTATTGCCAGCAATGCACACAATAAACAACAACAATGCAAACAATGCACAGAACCACCATTACTTGCGCTTCACTACTGTTATCATTCACTAAAACAAAATCACTAAAATCGATGTATCATTTTGGTTACTGTGTTGCGGTGGACATGAATTGAATTCCGAACCAGTGTGAGGATAAAGTTCGTTTATGTTCGTAGGTTTTTGATTCCGAACGTTCCGATCTGTTCTGATCTGATTCGGTGTGTGTCAAGTTTAAATAAATCCATCACCAAAACGAATTATTGGTTTACGTTATCCAAACTCCGTTTAATTTAATAATAAATCAAGTAGTTCTACATCTCTCAATGATGGAACTATTTCCTTTCAATATTTTACGTATCTCTTATTCAAACTTTTTATTTCCTTCTCCCTCGTCATACTACCCATTAGGTTATTTACATGTGTGATAGTGTTAGGAATGAGTAAGGTTGGATTTAGATTAAATTTGCCCGAAGAAAGAGAGAGTGTGAAACCGTTTGAGAAGGAGAAAAAACACTCATACCATCTTGCCGGGGTTTCGAACCCCGATCTCCTCTTGTCCGGAAAACCATACAAAACGAGATTGATGCCTTTGAATATTTGTGCACAGGTACCGATTTAAATTAACTCGAATTAGTTATGTGGGCTATTACTTTGTAATAGTCAAATTTCCATAGGAAGGGCCTTATGAAAGTGACTAGATTTTATTTCATGTATTCATAAATCAACTCAACTTTTAATATGACTGTATCACCAATATTTATAAAATAATAGTGATAATATAGAAAGAATGTTATCAATATTAACCTAAAAAATATGTTCACATTTTCTAAATGGTCTTTTCCTATACAAATTGGATTGTTCTAAGAAATTTCTCCCCCCAAATCTGTGACCAAGAGGTATGATACGTAGGGTTCACATGCAATTCTACCACCATCCCCAGGAAAGTCAAGAGTTTGAATTTCAACCAAATTCACTTGATATAGGGTTTTCACTATGTTTTTTTCAATCCTTCATTATTTCTAAAAAAAAAAGTGAGCTCCTAAAAATACCTGCTAATCCCGAACCATTAGACGAATTCACTAATAATTATTCTTTTATATGTATGTACGCACAGTAAGATTAATAAATCAAGTAAGTCAAAATTCAAAAGAAAAATATTATTTCAGTCAATATTTGGGACTAAAATTGCGCAATAAATGATTCAACCACAGTTAATAATAGTTTAGAAACACCATCTCCGGTGACCGCTTGGACTAAGGAAGAGGTTGGCAACCTTTTTAATATCGCGGGCAGTATGGGAAATAAAAAAATTAATGAGCCGATATAGAAAAGGTGACCTGGTGGTCTAGGGGTAAGGTGTCGGACTTCTGTACTGGGGGTGCGGGGTTCAATACTCGGTCCCGGCATATATTTATCTGATTGCCAAACCCTTCCTTCACCGCTGACAAGACTTGTATTAATCACAACTTGTGAATGTGGGGAATACCAGGCCTCCACCGTGGTTCGGATTCCACGTTAAACTGATAGGTCCTCCATTTCATCTCTCAATCACCCTACCGTTACATATTATCGTAAGTAATAATAAAACAGGAGTTACAGGACAGTGAATGAGAGTGTGTGGCCATTTAGTAATTGTTTTAACTAATCCATTTCTTCGAGAGGATATATGAAACTAAAAAGAATTAGACTTTTCTACTAACTTTATTTTTTTTTTGAATGCATGGAAAGTGTGGAGTCAAGTGGGGAAAAAAGCACATACTCTAAAGAAGGGTCTGGAAAAAAAATGAATTATAACAGTATACAGTAAACAACAGCATATAATAGATTGTTTTAAGATTAATTCATATATTTCAATAAAAAAAAGATTGCATTTGAACTCTTTATTTTGTTTGTCACTAGCTGACTATTTTCAGATTAAAAAAAACCAATTTTAATGAAATTTTGACATAGTGAAACAAATATAATATTCCGTAGAGATTCGTTATAGCCAGAGTTATTATTATTATTATTATTAGCACCGCGTCTTACTACCCGTTCGGGTTATACGCACTTACGCTCATGTGTAATGGTAGGGTGATTGCGAGATGAAATGGAGGACCTACAGTTTAACGTGGAATCCGAACCACGGTGGAGGCCTGGCATTCCCCACATTCACAAGATGTCTTGTCAGAGGTGAAGGAAGGGTTTGGTAATCAGATAAATCTTTGCCGCGACCGAGGATTGAACCCCGGCCGCCATCACAGAAGTCTGACACCTTATCCCTAGACCGCCAGGTCACCCAATACAACCAGTTGACTGTATGTTATTTAATGTATTGTTTATGGAGGAGTGTTTCTGCAACATTGCTTATTATTTCGTTCACAAATTTTATAATATTAGTGAATGTATATATTTATGATTAAAAAGAGAGAAATTATGTGCGGTATATTGTACCATTTATTTTTGTTTTGTTAGTCACCGCGTATTATTACTCGTTCGAGTTGCATACATAAATAAGTTACATTAGTGGGGTATAAAAGAGGAAGGTATAGTTTGGAGTAAATGTGGTTGTATTTGAGTGAAGGAAGAGTGGTTAACCATTCGAACACCGTCACCAGAAAACCACGCACCCACCTGTTTGGGTTAGTGGATCTATTCCAAGATAACTATCACGTAACTTATAAATACTGTTTATAAACTAAAGTAACTCTTTCAAGACGGTTACAAGCAGAATTATCTCATGATCGTGATTAATGAATAATTAACTAATAAAAAGGGTGACCTGGTGGTCTAGGGGTAAGGTGTCAGACTTCTGTGCTGGCGGCCGGGGTTCAATCCTCGGTCCCGGCAAAGATTTATCTGATTGCCAAACCATTCCTTCACCTCTGACAAGACATCTTGTGAATGTGGGGAATGCCAGGTCTCCACCGTGGTTCGGATTCCACGTTAAACTGTAGGTCCTTCATTTCATCTCACAATCACCCTACATTACACATTAGCGTAAGTGCGTATAACCCGAACGGGTAGTAAGACGCGGTGATAATAATAATAATAACTAATAAAACTAATCAATATAAAAACTAAAATAACTCTTTCATTCAAATCGCTGCCATAATTAAATCACAAAAATGATTAAGTAACTAATGAAACTATTCAATACAGAAACTAAAGTAAATCTTTAGTTCAAGTGACAAATATACTACTTCTAGACAATAAATCGTTAAATTACCCCTAAACAATAATCAAAGGACCAAAAATATGTTATTTTTATCCAAACAATTTCAAAATATATTTTCCCTGCGTGGATAACATTAGAATCCCTTTAAAATTTAAAATAGACCTATACTCCTTAATTATACACATGCAATGTTGGTGTTTTTTAAAAAAAAATGTTCATCTCGTGGTCAAGTTGGCAACACTCTAGGATAACTTTGTTAACATTTAACATCAATTTATTATCAATTATTTAATAACTTTACTTACTAGCGTCATAGGCTTGACAAATTTTAAACCGCCCTTACTTATCCCTCTACTACTGCATTAATTATATTATCCACCCTTCCTCCCTAACCATCATATAAATTATAGTTTAAGTAGTCGGTATAAGAAAATTACCAACTACATGTTGGGCTGTTTCATCCAGGAAAGGAAAAAAACAGACCAATAAATAATGCCTTTATAAAAATGAATGTTATATTTCCAAACACAAATTTATATAAACCCTCGTGTTTAGTAACAACGATGTCTTGAGGGGGGCCACCCCGGTAAGCTAGAAATTACTGCGCAGACATTCAGCTCTAGCGCAATATTTAATTATACGATGCGTTATTTCAAAAAAATATGGTTAACGCCAAAATTAATTCAAATGATTCCAACAGGGCTACGTTTACCTAAGAACCCTATAATCTGAATTTATTAATAGAAATAAATGTGACACTAGCTCCTTTTCAATTATTTTTCTAATCATACTTGCTGAGAGCTCTAGATTTAGCCTCTTTCTAACAAATACACTAATTGTTTCATGGGCTCACAACAGAAAATATTAAGATATTTGATAACTCTTGGTGAGCTTTCTTCTTTACCTTCATAGGTGACCTGGTGGTCTAGGGGTAAGGTGACAGACTTCTATGCTAGCGGCTGGGGTTCAATCCTCGGTCCCGACACAGATTTATCTGATTACCAAACCCTTCCTTCACCTCTGACAAGACATCTTGTGAATGTGAGGAATGCCAGGTCTCTACCGTGGTTCGGATTCAACGTTAAACTGTAGGTCCTTCATTTCATCTCACAATCACCCTACCATTTCATATTAGCGTAAGTGCGTATAGCCCGAACGGTTAGTAAGACGCGGTGCTAATAATAACAATTCTTTACCTTCAGTGAAGAAGCTACGTAATTCTCTTTCCTCTCTTTCTTATTGACATGACAAATTGTGGTTGTAGGTGAAGGGCAAAAGGGAGCATAAGCTTAGAGATAATAGAGAAGTACTTCCAGAAAATGACACAGACCACTGTATTTTAAGCTGTGTGATCTGACAGCGATTTATACCTTCTCGTTGACCAAGGTGTTTGCCTTGAGGGACATTCTTAGTACTGTATCGACCTAGTTTGCAATTATTCACAATAAAATAAGGAAAATATAATTTGAAGAATAATTTATAAAGTTCATGATCATAAAAAGATAATTAAAAAAAAGTGTTTTCTTTTAAAGGTCACCATAGACGTACATTAATATTATATTTTAATTTAGCCGCATAGGTTCATATTTTTTATCGGCTGGGATACACAAAAAACAATATTATAAAAAAGATCACCAACCATCAATTTAATTTTAAAAGAAGTTGCCATCCATTGATACGTTGTCCCAATATGCCAACAAAGCCATTAGCCCATTATGTTTTATTTTAAACATTTTCATCCTCATCAAGATGATTTGCATACAAACGACTTCTGCAAAGCTTCGGTAGTTAATTTTTATAGCCCCTTCGACCTTCTAAAAGTGATTAACATATTGTGTTTCTGTGTGCCAACATACTGCGTCTTTTTCAACGGACGATGTGCTGAATATTGGCGGTTCGGTCAAGTATTCGTGACAATGATTGACGTCATAGCTTTAGACAGGACAGCATGGACGTGTGACTTCATTACTATGTAAGGCTATTTAATCAGTATTTTCGTAAACATCTCAAATCACGAAAGGTAGTACTCTCATCTCATCATCAGTACGGGAACACATCGCAATGGACGAGTGGTCTAAAGAGTTAGACTCGCCTTTCATTCGATCACAATTGACGGAGAAGTTAAGGGTTTGATTTCACGCCTGATTAACCAGTGGTAATTTTTTTTCAAGCCTCTATGGGCTGGTGTTCAGAGTTCCTGGCTATAGATCCTCCGGGTTCGATTCCCGGTGCTTTTAAGAATTTTCTATAAAGTAGTGGGTCTGAAATGGGTTCAACTTGGACTCGTGAGGACGAGTGAGGATCTGCTTTAATAAAATAGTAGCATTTCCGGTATAGAAAGCTGAGACTAGCAACCATAAGACCATATGACACCCTCTATTCGCAGAAATTGTTGCTTTGTTCCCCAACGGACATCGGCCGGTCGGTCGCGGTATAGCTCGATCGAAGGATGACGCAATGGTATTTTTTCAAGACGTTTTCATTCTAATTTTACAGCAATGCAGGAGATTAATTTAGCCAACAGCTCAAATCAGTACATTTTGTATTTTTTTCAGGTACCTATTTAACGTGAACTTACTGAAACAGCGGATTATATTAACATACGACTTATTTTTCCTAAATGGTTTCCCACTCTCCCTCCACGCAAATGCGGGTTCACTTCCTCTAATTTAACCTTCCCATTTCCTAATTCATTAGAGTAATTAGTACTTAAAGTGTATAACCCGAACGGGTAGTAAGACATGGTGCTAAATATTATTATATATAAAATACGACTTATAAAAACAAATTTAAAATCTAGAACTGACATAATATCGAACCTTCTGACCGTTAATTTATAACAATGAAGGGGGAGAAAAATATTTACTTACGATTATTTTTTTCTTCCATGTAGAGAATCGAACCAAAGACCCTTCTTAGCTCAGTAGACAGACACGCTACCGTCTGAGCTGAATTGGTATCTCATTATTTTGTTTCACCGCATCTTACCACCCACTCGGGATGTACACATTTTAAGTAGTATACTAATAGGGTAGAGATGAGTAAGGTAGAATTGAGAGTGAATGTACCTGCATTTGCATGGAGATAGAAAAGGAAATCATTTGAGTAAATTCCTATCGCAATACAACCGATTGAACCCCGATCTCCCCGTCTCCAGCAGTCTAGTCTAACACGAGAGTAGCGCGTTAGACCACGGCACCAGCTAGTTAATGAATGAAGGAGTATAGTTGGCGATATTAATAGAATACATACAGTAGCCCCGTGTCTTCTTTGGTGCTGACTGACAGCTCACAGCTGACTTCTGACAGTCAACATTTAGGTATATACCTACATGTTGACAGATATGAAAGCTGCTAAACACATGTTTTTTCAGATCATATGGTTCCGCGTAGGGATACATAATTTGGTCTGATAACCTTTACAAGCCATCAGCTGTCAGCAGTGAGCTGTCAGTTAGCACCAAAGAAGCCGTGGGGCTACTGTAATCCCCGATATTCCAGATAATTGCTCAGAATGAAAATTGGATACAAATGTTATCTTTAACGGAACGGAGAAATTGAAATAACAGCGAGATTTATCCGAAATTTCGGTGAGTGAGGTTTCGAAATAATGGTCAAGTTAACATGTTGCAATATTATTATTATGGATTTTATTAGTTTAAATTTTCTCTAATTAAGTTTTGTATCTTTATTATAAACTATACAATATATTTCGAGTAAATATTTATATTTGATTTGTAGAAGTTGCAGATAATCGAAGAAACTAAATGTAAGATACGATCTAAGTAATTGATTTAATATTGACAAATGAATATATACTAGCTTAGTGTTCTTATCTATATTCAAAAACAAACAATTCATGGTTATATATTTATATTTTGGTATTTAAATAATAATTTACTTATTTTGAAATGTTTTAGTTTAAAATACGAAGATATGACATGCCACTATCAATGAGTATTCTACTGAGTGATGATAACAATTCACAGGAACAGTTTAAACTAACTCTGCTTCCCTGGCAACACTACACTACACGACACTGTCAATGAATGTTCTACTGAGTGATGAGAACAATTCACAGGTACAGTTTAAACTAACTCTGCTTACCCTGGCAACACTCCAAGACACGACACTGTCAATGAGTGTTCTACTGAGTGATGATAACAATTCACAGGAACAGTTTAAACTAACTCTGCTTCCCTGGCAACATTACACGACACGACACTGTCAATGAATGTTCTACTGAGTGATGAGAACAATTCACAGGTGCAGTTTAAGCTAACTCTGCTTACCCTGGAAACACTACACTACAATAATAATAATATTTAGCACCGCGTCTTACTACCCGTTCGGGTTATACGCTTTAAGTACTAATTACTCTAATGGATTAGGAATTGGGAAGGTTTAATTAGAGAAAGTGAACCCACATTTGCGTGGAGGGAGAGTGGAAAACCATTTAGGAAAAACCACCCCCAGTTCACCCGACCGAGATTCGAACCTCGATCTCCCCGTCCTCAGCAGCCGAGCTCAACACGACACTGTCAATGAGTGTTCTACTGAGTGATGAGAACAATTCACAGGTACAGTTTAAGCTAACTCTGCTTACCCTGGAAACATTCTACGACTCTCCACTCTCTACTCTCACGTACTAACCTTCTTGGAGGACATATGAACCTCTAGCACCAAGTTCTGGACAAGTGGTCCAAGTTTCATTTCCTACTCTGAAGTAAGGAGTTGTAAATGTGTTATGATAAAAGCCGTGAAACGCGTGTGTGGGGTCAGTCGTGGGATATCATGGTAACGTTCATTGTAGAAACAAGATAACAACTAGAATGAAGGAATATCTTCAGGGAAATCATACATGAGCTCTACAACTCTGTTTTTATTACTTTTGGATCTCGTCTTTTGTTTTTCTTACATAACAGAGAACTATTTGCGCTAGATATGAAAACATATTCGAGTATTTTAAGATGTGATTGAAGTCAACGCAAATTAAGACTAATATTTTTGCAGATTTTATAATTTTAAAAAAAAACCTTTGCTGGTTAAAATAAATAAAATATTTCCTTAGTAGAATAATATAATTCAATTTTCTTCACACTGTGATATCAACAGTTGTTAAATATCTGTTATGAACATGGTTGCATTAGATGAGAAACTTTTTATATGAAGAGAAAAGTTGGCACTAAATTTAAGGACACCCTCTATAGATATTCAACAACTGATAATTTCATCATGTGAAGAAAATTAAACTGTATTTTATTTATTTTGGAGAAATATATGTTTTGTTATAACAATTATTGCGAAAAGACTTATCTTTTCTCTTTTTATCTAGACTCCGCTTTAAACTCGGAGCATAGCATATTTTGATGAATATTGACGTTTCATGACCCCCCGAATCCAAAAAAGTATTTTTTGACTTTCCGTCTGTCTGTCTGTCTGTCTGTCTGTCTGTACCTCCGACTAGAGCCTAAACTATTTTACCAATCGGGCTAAAACTTGGTAATTAGGGTTTTCATAGGATTTCCCCACGGAGTTTTTGGAATTGGATATCTAACCCTAAATTTAAGGGTAGTTTACTGAAGGTCAAGAAGAAAAAAAGTCAATTTTCTCAAAATAGGCTCTAACGATTTTTATTAAATTTAATATCTAATCATTTATAAATATTATAAACAAAATGTGTTCTCCTAATATTTGTATATGTTGATGGATGTCGACGTCTCAAGACCCCCAAACCCTAAAAAATTGTATTTGCAATGTCGTATGTCAGTGTGTCTGTTTAAACTTAAAATTAAGGCTAGTTTAAGAAAGGGTGAAAAGAGCAAAATCGATTTTTTCGAAATATACTCAAACGATTTAAATTAAAATTCGTATCTAGATGTTGATTAAGATTATAAATAAACTGTCTATTTTCATTTTCTCATGAAAATGAATTTTAGAGTACTTTACAGAAGCAGAAACTCCGTATCTCCTCAACTATTTGAGATAATAAATAACCTATCATTGCAAAATTGTATTACTATTAAAAATTAAAAAAACTTGTATATGAAATATATTTTTATAAATCCAACAGTTTCTGAGATATTGGCAAATATATTAATACAATTTTGTGATATTTAGTTGTAAAGAGATACTACTTAAGTTTTAAAGAAATAATTCTCTAATTCCACAGAGTAAGTTTATGATATTTTTCCTTAAACCTATTAAGATAAATGTTTGTACAACAATGATCAATATCCATTTTAGACTCAATAGTCAATATTTACATTTTTTATTGATCGAAATTTATAAATGAGCAATACGATGGCATGAAGATTTGCAACACCTAATAAAATGTCAAAATTGTTAACCGGAAGTTGAAATTTTAATACGAAGTTTTGACCCTTGTGGACCCAACATTGATATTTTTAATCGGTCCAAACATACAAATGGGGACATTAATTCTTTAAAAAGAAAATTATAAAATTTAAAACCGGGACTAAAAAAAAAAGTTTTACATAAGTATAGTGCAATTTATGCTTGGGTTTGCTAGTGTATATTATTTCGTTTCACATATATTACGAGTTTTGAGTAAATATCTCCATTTTAAAACAATAGAGCGAGAAAGTCCGTGCGTAGTTTGGTACCATTTATTTATAATTCTTTTATGGTTTTAATGACGGAGGGTTTTCTATTGGGCTATTTTACTTGAAATTTCTAAACGCACTCTATGTTTGTATTTTTTTTTGTGGCCGTGTATAATCACCCGTTTGTATTATTATTATTATTATTATTATTATTAGCACCGCGTCTTACTACCCGTTTGGGTTATACGCACTTACACTAATGTGTAATGGTAGGGTGATTGTGAGATGAAATGGAGGACCTACAGTTTAACGTGGAATCCGAACCACGGTGGAGGCTTGGCACTCCCTACATTCACAAGATGTATTGTCAGAGGTGAAGGAAGGGTTTGGTAATCAGATAAATTTGTGCCGGGACCGAGGATTGAACCCCGGCCGCCAGCATAGAAGTCTGACACCTTACCCCTAGACCGCCAGGTCACCCACCCGTTTGTAATAGTAAACAGTATCATGTCGTGTGATGAGGTTTTTTTTATAATTTAGAGGAAATGTACTCGTGTTTACGTGAAGGGGAGAGTGGAAAACCATTGTCACATCACCCTGTTGGGTTTTAGAACCCTAATCTCCCTGTCATCAGCAGCCCAGTCTATTCTGACCTCCAAAGCTGTTAGAATCAAATAAACTATCTTAGAATAAAAAGCATTTGTGATAGCTCTGAACATCAGCATGGATCATTAATATAGTCATTAGTTCATTAATATTGAGATTGGGTGACCTGGCGGTCTAGGGGTAAGGTGTCAGACTTCTATGCTGGCGGCCGGAGTTCAATCCTCGGTCCCGGAACAGATTTATCTGATTACCAAACCCTTCCTTCACCTCTGACAAGACATCTTGTGAATATGGAGAATGCCAGGCCTCCACCGTGGTTTGGATTCCACGTTAAACTGTAGGTCCTCCATTTCATCTCACAATCACACTACCATTACACATTAGTGTAAGTGCGTATAACCCAAACGGGTAGTAAGACGCAGTGCTAATAATAATAATAATGAGATTGGTCTGTTGCCTCTCTCCATTTTTCTATATCCTGGGTCCAATTTTGTTTTTGTTTTTACGTCCTTGTACCTTTTTCTGCCAACATCATCCGTTATCTGAGTCATGTACTATAATCTTGATCTCCATCTTGAATTTATCCCTCACACATCTCCTTCCTTAATTATCTTCATCTCACCCGCCTCAGGGGCGTAGTTGGCTAACGCGCTAGTCGTGTTGAGCTAAACTGCCGAGGACGGGGAGATCGAGGTTCAAATCTCGGACGGGTGAACAGGGGTTGGTTTCTCCTAAATGGTTTTCCACTCTCCCTCCACGCAAATGCGGGTTCACTTCCTCTAATTCAACCTTCCCAATTCTTAATCCATTAGCGCAATTAGTACCTAAAGCGTATAACCCGAACGGGTATTAAGAAGCGGTGCTAAATATTATATTATTGTGCACCTTTTCAAAGTTGCCTTTCTTCATTCGCTTTTCTTAGAACTTCTATATTTGATACTATCTCAATCCGTGATATTTTCAACATTCTTCAATATGACACAACCTATATACCTAAAGCCGATGTTCTGGTTTTCAAAATATGTTATAAAACTGTACATGCTCACATTCTTTTAAATACTCTTTTCCTTTTCAAGGTATTTTTTTTGTCAATGCCGCACAGAAATAAATGGGGCTTAAAATCCCTAAGAAAATATTCTTAATATAATTCTATAGAAGGAGAGATAAAAAAAACAAGTGCATTAAGCAAGGAAAAAAGTGAAAAGATTTTTATGTATAAAAAGTGAAAAGATCTTGATGACAAAATAAAACTCGAGAACTTAAATGGGTTTTTGTGCGATGGTAAATTATTTTGTTTTATTCACGGTCATGCATTAAGCTATTATTACTCTAAAATATGGTTTATTAATGTGATAAACATAGACCACAGCTTGCCATAAAATATGGGATTGGTCCAATGGATAGTGTACCTGACTTCGATATAACAAGCAGAGGTTTGAACCTAAATAACTTAAAATATAGTGAATTTTATAAACATATTAGTCTTCCTTCTTAATATTCATTTATTTTATGCAGTGTGCAGTAATTTACATTTGTGCCAAGTGACTTATCATCATAGAGAACTTACAGATGGTAGCCCATATAGTACACATATAACTTAGAGTATTATTATTATTATTAGCACCACGTCTTACTACCCGTTCGGTTTATACGCACTTACGCTAATGTGTAATGGCAGGGTGATTGTGAGATTAAATGAAGGACCTACAGTTTAACGTGGAATCCGAACCACGGTGGAGGCCTGGCATTCCTCACATTCACAAGATGTCTTGTCAGAGGTGAAGGAAGGGTTTGTTAATCAGATAAATCTGTGCTGGGACCGAGGATTGAACCCCGGCCGCCAGCATAGAAGTCTGACACCTTACCCCTAGACCGCAAGGTCACCAACTTAGAGTAAGTATATATGGTACTTAAAATGGGTTTGGCTCATATTTTATTATGTTAAAATGTTACTGTCCAATAATTCATTATTTTGAGTTAATCATTAATTGTATGGTATGTTGTAATAGGTAATAGTAACTTTTTCTAGGCAAAAATATTTTTAAAAATTAATACAAGAACCCTTTTTTTTTAATATTTCCTGTAAAATTTTATTTTTGGCACATTACGTTTGTCATCTCCGCCCTTGATGTATTTTCCACTTTCACTCCATTGAATTTTGGGTACATAATCATCCAGATACATTATATTGATTAGCAGTGCTAAAACATTTAGATGAACCTGAGAGATAGGGTATAATGAGATAGACTGGATAGAATTAGCTCAAGATATGAAGAGGTGGCGTACTTTTGTGAGTTTGGTAATGAACTTTCGAGTTTCTAATGTCATAGAGTTAGTAAGTAAGCAGTGATTAAAAAAATACTCTATCAAAAAACATATTTTACTAAAAATAAAACCTACAACATTTGACATCTCCATCGTTCGTAGATTTTTTTAAATTTGTGACGTAACTAAATATGTACCCATCAAAAATCACTAATTTCTGCTTACGTTTCTAGTTTTGTTCTGACTAAAATGCTCTGCGTAGTTTAGAAAATTCAGTCGTTTTATCAGTGTGACACTATAGAGTCCAAACAAACACCGAATTAATAATGTCACGCCCTACAGATATTTTGTCAGAGTGTTGAATAATCACCCACTTTGCAGAGACCCTATCCACTTAAACTTTCGCCAATTTCGTCTGTTGGGCTTTTTGTTGGAGTATCCCTCAAATTCTCGACATGTAGTTTGTAACCCTGCATATACGCTTGTCTGTACACGAGTTTATATAAATGAGTCGTGTATTTTACCACCAAGTTTATTTAGACAAATCAAAGGGGATATTTTATAAAATGAGATCATCCCTAACCTGGAGCTATATTTAATTAGGTATCAAAATACCATTGTAAATTTATCGTAAATAAATAGACAAAAGAGAATATCAAGAACTAAAAATATTGGATACATATTGTTAAAAAAAATTAAGGATGATAGCATATATTTCTTTTTAGTTTTCTAAACCGGAGCTGCTACATTTCCCATTCAAGTATCTCCTTATTTGTCCTCACGAGGTTTAGTTGACCCAGTTTCAGACCCACAACTTAACAGAAAATCTGGACGTACCGGGAATTAAACCCAGGACTTCTGGATCTGTTAAATTAAGACAGATTTGAAAACGGTCTGATGGGACTGCCTTGAGATGAGAATGATACTACTCATCGTACACTTCTGTACGGCGGCTTGCGTCTCAAGATTTATCGAGGATGAACGCTTCCTCTCAGCGGAAACATCTTCCTAGCGAGAATGGCAATGCCTTCACTTAAACATTCCCTTTCTTCGTCATATTATATGAAGTATTAGTAGAAATTTATATAAAAATATAAAATCACGTCTAAAAGAATAAAAAAAATCGTTTTCTTCTTTACATAATAAATCTTAATTAGTTGTGTTTCTTAAAATCAATATTCCCTTCAATTATAGCATTTTGACACCCACCTCGGTGGTAGAATGGTTCAAGGCAGGAGCTGGGAAACTATTTAATCGATTTACAAACTCACCCAAGATCCTGACATCACTAACCATTTCTCCGTTCTACTTTTGCTTAATTTTTTTCCTATATTTAATATTCTCTCTATTACATTCAATACTCCCTCAAAAATATATGCCTTCACCTTAATAAAAAAAAGTATATAATAAATAAAATATATATTTACATATTATATTATTTAAATTTCTGATAACATTATCGATCATGGCCGATAAAGGTAATTTTATTCACGCTAAAACCTTATTTGAAAGTACTTGATATATTTGCTTATACGACTCAAATATCGACTTCTAAGGACAATGCGGTTTTCTTACGCGAATGACTGAAAATTGCCGTGAGATCGACGGGTCGATTATAATCGACCAGATGCCGATCCCCGGTCTATGACGTCACTCTCGAAATAGACTGTACTTTCTATGACGGGAATATCAGGGCTAGAAATCCAGTTGGGTATACAGGGAGTGTGTTTTTTTTTCTTAATTTGCTCTCCACTATTTATACATGGAATGGGTGACCAGGCAGTCTAGGGTAAGGTGTCGGACCTCTGTGATGGGGTCAGGGGTTTAATCCTTGTTCCCGGCACAGATTTATCTGATTACCAAACCCTCCCTTCACCTCTGACAAGACGTGTATTAATCATCACTTGTGAATGTGGGGAATGCCAGGCCTCCACCGTGGTTCGGATTCTACGTTAAACTGTAGGCCCTCCATTTCATCTCACAAATCACCCTACCACTGCCCATTAGCGTAAGTGCGTATAACCCGAACGTTTATTAAGACACGGTGCTAATTTTAATAATAATACATGGTAAGGTGGATAAATTTCCTTAGCATTAAATTTTTCGCGTTTAAATGTATTTATGTAAACTCGCGTATAGCCGTAAAGGGTATTAAGACACGGCCCGAAAATATCATTATATTAGATAGTGTATAAATTAAATATTTGTGAGTTTTGGGGGGGGACTATACACCCCATGCCCTACCTCCCTTCTTTGATGACGTACTGTACCTGGGCTGGCACTGGCTTTTAAAGTATATGTGACAAACATATGTATTACCATCGAGCTTTGAAAGCTTTATTGGTTCCCCGAGGTGTTTGGGGTGGATGTGACCTTGCTTCCCGGACGGTCATAAAGTGATTTTATCACAGTTTGCTTTCGTTCTGTACAGTTCACACGTTTATGTAGCAAGTATGCCATAAAAAAAATATAGTAAATTGATTTTAGTAAAACAATCGAGAGATTCTCTTATATTTTATCAATTTTTCTCATCTACATGGAGTATATGTTCTTAAAAAAAGAATAAATGGATTTTCAAATGTAATTGAAAATATTTCAAACAAAATATACAGCACTTTGCATAATTTATGTTCCACTATCTCACTTTTCACTCAGTTTGAAACACTTGGAAAAGTGCTTAAATTAAGTTTACTAATTTTCAAACATATTTCTGAAAATGCAAGGCCTACTTTTAAAAATGGAGCGAAAATCATTTATAATAACACCGAAACCTGGCTCGGTAGTCGTATGGTCTAACGCGCTACTCTCGCAGTAGATTAGTCTGCCTATGTCGGCGAGATCGAGGTTCAAGTCTCGGTCGGGTGTGCTGATGGCGGTTTTTCCAAAAGGGTTTTCCCATCGCCCGACTTGCAAATACGGCTACACTTGCTCTAAATATAACCTTTCTAATCCCTAAAATCACTAGCGTAATTAGTAGACCTACACAAGCGTATGGTCCGAACGGGTAGTAAGAGGGTAGTAAGACAAGGTACTAGAAAAAACCGAAGTTGGCTTAAATTTTTAAAAATCAAATAGCCAAAGCTATTATTTATGCTTTTAGTGATTAATACTCCTATATATTATGAAAACTGAAAAATGACACGTGGACACGGGACTCAAACCTGAGACCTTTGTATTAGTAAGCCAATGCTCTTACCACTGAGCTATCCAGGAACTATCCCGTCTTCAGGGTCATTCTTCACTCATATTTTAAGGCAGTCTCTATGATGGGGACGGAAATATTACTGGATAGTTCAGTGGTTAGAGTATTGGCGTACTCAGACAAAGCTTCCGGGTTCAATTCCCGCGTCCAGATTTAATTTTTCAATTTTCAGAATATTATATCGTAATTATTTTTATTCAAATTATATTTCATTATTTAATATAAATTAAACATTGTATGTTCCAATAAAAAAATAGCACATCCTACCCTAATTAATTAACACAAATATGCCCCTTATTAAAAAATTGCCCTATTTTAAAGTTTACTACATTTTTTTTGTGCTCACTTTGGTTGATGACTCGAGACATTTGTTTATGAGTAGTCATTAATGTAAAAGGATTTTCGTTTCCGTTAGTTAATTCCTTTTCCCAACATCCAGGTCAACACTATTTCTAGTAACTTGAGTTTTTTTATATTCCCGAAGCGAGATATTCTCTTACTTCTCAATCGAAAGTTGAGTGAGGACACGCAATGCATCATGGGAATACAAGATGCAAAACAAGCACACGTAGGACAGATACTAATGGAACCAATCTAAAAGGGTGTTTCTGTACCATTCGAGATGAACCCTGAACCAAATATATAGTCCAATTTTCATAGGAAAAGCCTGACAGCTATAAAGGCTAATAGGTCTACTTTCACATATTCATACGTCAAGTCATGTGATCTGCAGCTGTCACTTTTGGCAGATATTATCTTTACCTATAAAAAAAAGAACACTAACAATTTAGAAATTTGTTGTTAATTTTGTTCGAAAAAAAATTATATATGTATTTTCTAAGAAACTTTTTCAAAGAAAATTGGACTACGTCTTTGGTATGTTAAGGAAAATTTATTTCATGTGACTAATTTCAGTCATTAATATTTTACATCCATTACTGTTTCCAGCCTGTAGTCAAGGTCAGTTTTTATTCAAGCCATATATTTTCCACTACCGGCTGGCTAGGCCTGCTAGTCCAGGTAAGATGGCGGGAAAACATTCATTTCTTAAAATAAATTAACCATCCACTTTCTCAACGTGATAACAGGAAAGGGTAAGCCCACATGTCACCAATTATAATTTGTTCTGCCTTGCCGGGAATCTAGCTCGGTACCCTTAGCTCAGTAGGCAAACACTCTACTGACTAAGCTAAGGTATCGGATAATCATTAATATTGACGTGCATAAAAATAATTAAATAAGTATTTGGTTAAATCGACAGATTCCTTTTGGAAAACTATTTACCCACATCGGTGGGCACGCTGACTAAATGTCAGTCTTGTATAGTCTAGTTTACCGGTAATAGAAAAGATCTAAGTTCGAGTCCTGGCCAGCTAAATCTAGAGGTTTTTTTATTGATAGCGTATAACCATAACGGGTTGTAAGACGTGATGCTAAATAAATGAATAAAATGTATTTCTTGAAGGGCTATCTACTCTCCTTTCACGTAAACGTGGGTATATTTTATCTAAGTTATATCTTCTTCATACCTAGCCCATAATTGTAATTAATAAGAGTATAGCCCGCACTGCCTCTGTAGTCTAGTGATCAGAGTCCCTGCTTACAGAACCAGAGGTCCCGGGTTATATTCCTTGTGCTCGCAGATTCTATGTGAAGTAGTGGTTTTGGAACGGAGTCAAAATCAGCCTCTTGAAAACAAATGAAGAGCTATATGAATGGAAAAGTCGTAGCTCTGGTCTAGAAACCTGAGATTAATGGTCTGAGGATTTGTTTTACTGACCACAAGATAACCTCTATCGTCAAAAAGTTGGCACTATCTTCGCCAAAAGATACGGCCGCCCGATCGACATGACATGATTACGGGATGATGCCATCGATTGCTTTTATATATACCCCGGACGAGTAGTAAAACTAGATGGATAAAAAAAAGTATTAGAATTGTTTTCTCCCTGTTTTAAGCTTATTAACTAATTATTCAGTCTCCATGGTGAAAAGAAAAAAAACTTTTAACCTCTAAATAACAAAAAAATAAATCATATTTTCGGTGTATAATACAAATTGCAATGTCGGAGTCCGAACTAGAAACCATACTAGCCAAAGAGAAAGCCTTTCTAGCCGAGATCAAATCAACAAAGATTTCTTTCTGGCGCATCATACAGAAACAGATAATGAGACTAAACAGCGAACAGCAATTAAATTCCAATAAAAATGTGAATATCAGCTTAGCTACAAACAGAGATATGGATATCAAACCTCAATACCTCAAGGTCACCGACGAATGTCATGGCGAAACTTCTTCTGAGACGAAAGTCGAAGGAGTCTCAGGATCGGATCATAAACCCTCTCAGCTAACGATGGTCGGTCCACAGTTGGGGGAGGCAAAGCTTTACGAGAAGACCAAGAAGGACAGGACAAACAGAAGGAGGAAGCTACTGACACAGACATAGGCCTAAGGAACGTCTTACTTCTTCAAGTCTGCCACGGAAATATTCACGTTTGTAAAAGATACAACAACTAGCCTACATTTGAAATTGACTAAGTTTAGTTTTTTTTATGGTTTGATGGATTAAATAGTCAAGCTATTACATTTGTTATTTACGATTAAAAACACATCTAAATAACACATTTTTGATTTCTCGCTATCTTACATGTAGAGAAAGTATTGTGATCGTCAAAAAAAATCGAACTCAAGATTTTGATTAATCTCGATGTTTCATGAACCCCCGAATCCGAAAAAGTTGTTTTTGAATTTCCGTCTGTCTGTTTGTCTGTCTGTACCTCCAAAAATAGCCTAAACTATTTACCGATCAGGCTAAATAAAACTTGTCATCTAGGGTTTTAATAGTATTGCCTCGAGGGGTTTTTGGAATTGGATATCTATCCCTAAAATTAAGGGTAGTTTACTGAGAGGCAAACAGATAAAAAGTCGATTTTCTAAAAAATCGGCTCTAACAATTTTGATTAAATTTTATTTATAAATATTCTAAATAAAATGGCTACTCTCAATAGTTCGGAAAAATGACTTTAAGGGCTCCGGTTTGATATGTAAATTATTATTTTTTATCATATCTCCGAAATTATTTGAGACATGCAATTACTTAGCATTATAAATATGTAGATATATTTATAATACAAATATTTTATCCGAAGAATAGATTTATAAAACCAATAACGTTCAAGCTATACGCCAATATTTATATTTTTTAACTTTTCTAACACAAAAGGTAAAGTATTGCGACCGTAAAAAATCTAACCTGAAATGGTGATGGATGTCGACGTCTCATGATCACCCAATCCCTAAAAAGTCTTTGCAATATCGTCTGTCTGTGTGTCTGCTTAAACATAAAATTAAGAGTAGTTTAAGAAAGGTCGAAAAGATAAAAATTCGATTTTCTCGAAATAAATTCTAACGATGTTGATTAAAATTCGTATCTAGGTGTTGATCAAGATTATTAATAAACTGGCTATTTTCATTTTCTTATGAAAATGAATTTTAGAGTACTTTACAGAAGCTGAAATTTCCGTATCTCCACAACTCTTTGAGATACTAAATAACTTAATATTGCAAAATTGTACTACTATTAAAAATAAAAAACTTTTATATGAAATATATTTTTATAAAACCAAAAGTTTCTTAGATATTTGCAAATATATTAATACAATTTTGTGAGCTTTAGTTGTAAAGAGATGCTACTTAAGTTTTAACGCAATAATTCTACAATGCCAGAGTAATTAAATATAAGTAAGTCTCTCAAAAAGTATGTTATTTTTCCTTAAACCTCTTAGAGAAATTTGTGTACAACAATGCTATATTTACATTTTGGTCTCTATAGTCAATATTTACATTTTTATTGGTCAAAATTTATAAATGAGGAATTTAATAGCAATGCGATGGCATTAAGATTTGCAACACCTAATAAAAGGTCGAAAATGTCAACCGGAAGTCAAAATTTTAATACGAATTTTTGACCCTTGTGGACCGAATATTGATCTTTTTTTTATCGGTTCAAACATACAAATGAGAACATTAATTTTTTTTAAATTAAATTATAAAATTTAAAACTGGTACTTAAAACAATTTTTACATAGGTATAATATAATATATGCTTGGGTTTGCTAGTGTATATTATTTAGTTTCACATATATTACGAGTTTTGAGTAAATATCTCCATTTTTAAACAATAGAGCGAGAAAGTGCGTGTGGATTTTCCTACCGTTTATTTAAATTGAAAAAATGACACCTGGACACTGAGATCGACCCCGGGACCTTTGGGCTAAGTACGCCAATATTATAACCACTGAGCTATCCAGGAATCGTCCCATGTTTAATGTCATTCTGAGTCTGTGATGGACGTGTAGAAATTATCTGTTACATATGAGTGCTCGATTCCCATGTGAGTGAAGCCATGCAGGCGAGTCTTCTTGAAGACATGATTAAAGGTACCAGGACGGTAGACTATCATCGCACCAAGATCCGGAGCGACGGTTCGAATCCATGTCCGACTATAACCGTGAGTAATTTCTCACATTTTGACCTTGATGTTGTTCTACTCCACTCGAACAGCCATTTTTGTTTAGGAAAAACATCTCAGAATTGTTTCGCACTTCAACTTGTTCAATGACACCCGATTCCAAGACGTAGCTAAGTCAATCGCGTAAACTCGCCTTTGGGCACGAGAATATATATATATATTCCTTTTTTTTATTTTAGCACCGCGTTTTACTAGCCGTTCTGGTTAAGCGCCTAAGCACTATTCACGCAAATGTATTAGGATCGAGGGAGGTTGAATTTAGAAGAAGTGTACCCGATTTCGCGTGGAGGAAGATTGGAGAACCATTTAAGAAAAATAATCGCTCAGTACATCCTTCTGAGATACTAACACCGATCTCTCTGTTATCAGCATTTCAGTAGATTACAGGTGACCTGGTGGTCTAGGGGTAAGGTGTCGGACTTCTGTTCTGGGGGTCCTGGGTTCAATCCTCGGTCCAGGCACAGATTTCTCTGATTGCCAAACCCTTCTTTCACCTCTGACAAGACGTGTATTAATCACAACTTGTGAATGTGGGGAATACGAGGTCTCCACCGTGGTTCGGTTCCCACGTCAAACTGTAGGTCCTCCTTTTCATCTCACAATCACCC
>CABFOV010000111.1:290180-301185 GCA_902141375.1 Timema poppense
GTCAGCTAATCATAGACAAGGACATTTCAATATTACTTTCGAAAAAAAAGAAAATAATCGTTGTGTAAAGTAATATTTAATTCTTCAGTCTACCCTAAGTGCCTATATTTTCATTTCTTCTCAGAGGTACAGTCCAATTTTAATAGGAAGATTTTTTTGGAAAATAAGACCATATAGTTTTTTTTCACAACATTGATAACATGTCTACTATATTATTAGTGTTATTTTGTGGACATTAATATTATCTATCAAAAGTGACAGCTGGCGATCACCAGACATGGCGTGTGTATTCATGAAAGTAGATATATATGTAAGCTAAAAGACTTTGCTAATAAAATAGACTATAAATCATATATCTCTTACAAATAGACACATCAGACAGCTATAATATTGTGCGTCTGGACCATATCACTCGTAGTCCATTGGTGGAAATACCATCCAGTACTAATGTACCGTTGTCTAAGGAACGCCTGAATGTACTAATCGTACATCCTCTCCGTGTCCTGATAAGAAGAGGTGATGGTGATAGTGAGTATAAGGGTGTGGAACCAGTGGAAAAACTTAAACCTGACTCAAGCATAACTGACCAAACACTGGTGACCGTCGGGGTAATTCCCCTTTCGGAAAAAAATAGCGAAGATTCCTGCAGGGAACCGAACCTGGGACCCTAGGCTTGTGGCCATGTGCTTGTGTTCGGTAGTCAAAAATATCAGAGGATTTCATTTGATAATGTGATAAGGGTGTTTTTGCAGATAAATTAACTCTCACCAAAGATAGGGGTGATCAAACTTTTTTTTTAAAAGACAGTCCTTTTTCTTTGAATATATATTGTCAACTTCTTTTTATACAGGAATGTACAGGAGTTCAATACTTCATAGTAATTGACTAGCTGTGAATAATATTTATGAAGAAAGATGAAAAGGAGAAAAAAAAAATCAATGAGTTCCTATTTTGAGGCACAAATCTATCACTCCAAAGAATGTACTCAGTGGATTCAGGATAGTGAGAAGATACTTTTGAAACTAATTGTATAACACCACTGGCAATGCCATTCCCTGCTCATCCACACATTCCTTAGTGCCAAACAGGAAAATAGCATTTATTTTCCTTTCCACTTGAGGCATGAGCTAAGAGATTGTAAACATTTAACTTCCTTCCATAGAGAAAACAGCTTACATTAAGCTGGTATCTTAACCTTCCGTGACTGGCGCTGTTGCATTTTCGCAATAGCTGTAATTTTTGTTTGTATTACTTTTTAATTAAAGGTAATTATGTTGGATCCCCTCCAAGTATTATATATATAAAAACTCGTGTCTCGGCATGTCTGTAGGCGGCTCCATGCACCTCTGGGCATCGTGGCACAGTGCAGTTTCCTAGGTCGGTACATAATAATTTGGCTCCAACCCCCTCACCTCGAGGGGTGGTATGATACGGTTCAGGCCCCTTCCAAGTATTCTTAAATTAGTTCCTGCCGCTAAGTATGTCATCAAACATTCAAAATATGTTTGGTTTCTGAGATAAATGATTTTTAACTGGCACCATACAGGAATGTTGCGAATAAGTAATGGCGCCAGTTGTGATGGCATACGTCTGGCTTATTGCCACCGTAAATTTAAAGTAAAATAATTTAGTAACAATGTAGAAGGGAGTAGTCCGTAATTTTGTAATACAGTAAAATATAAAATAATGCATTACAGTATTTTGATATATTTTCTCAAATAATAAGCTAAGTTTTTGTAACAGTTTAACGTTATTACAATATTCTTTTCTTTAAATAAAATTAATAAAAATAAAATATTTTTCAAATATGTATTTAATAATATTAATTCAATAATAATATTGTGTGTTAAAGCATGTGTTTTTGATTAATGTTTAGAACAATGGGGTGTTGCAAAAAATGCAATGGTGCCACTCCCCGTGTTATTTTTTTATTATCAGTCCTGGAAGATTTAATAATTAATAATAGAGGTTTTTTATGTAACATTATACAAGATCCTGGGTCTATAAATAACTACAAATGTAAATTTTCGTAGAATGGGCATTTATAAAATACAAACAAATTAATTTGTTATCAAAATCTATAACACATTACAGTTTAATTAGTTTTATTTTTACCACCTTTGTGGTAGAGTGGTCAGAGTGCCTTGCTACAGATACTGAAGCTATGGGTTCAATCCCCAGTTATTCCAAATATTCTTTAAAGTAGTAGGTCTTGAATGGGGTCAACTCTGCCTTGTGATTACAAAAGAGTTATTTGAATGAAAAAAGTAGCAGCTTCGATCTATAAAACTGAGATTAAAGAGTGGAGGATTCGTTGTGATGAACACATGGCACAATTTATTAGAAGAGGTTGGCATTATCTTCGCCATCGTAATCCGGCAATTCTCTTGGTATAGCTTTATTGCGGGCTGACACCATGGAGCTATTTTCTTATTAATTTTATTTTATAGATTTTGATAATATTTATCTAATGTGACAGCTAAAGATCACATGGCTTGGCGTATGAATAAGTAAATCTATTAGACTCGTGTGTTAGACTATATTGCTGATGATGGTGAGATCGAGGTTCGAATCTCGGCCTGGTTTACTGAGGGTAAATTTCCAAAATGGTTTTCCACTCTCCCTCCACGAAAACGCGGGTGTACTTCTTATGAATATAACCTTCATCATCCATAAAATCATAAGAATAATTAGTACATGAAATTATAACCCAAACGGACTCGGTGCTGAAAAAAATCTAGTAGATTTTTTAACTGTCAAATATTATTATTAGCACCGCGTCTTACTACCCGTTCGGGTTATACGCACTTACGCTAATGTGTAATGATAGGGTGATTGTGAGATGAAATGGAGGACCTACAGTTTAACGTGGAATCCGAACCACGGTGGAGGCCTGGCATTCCTCACATTCACAAGATGTCTTTTCAGAGGTGAAGGAAGGGTTTGGTAATCGGATAAATCTTTGCCGGGACCGAGAATTGAACCCCGGCCGCCAGCACAGAAGTCTGACACCTTACCCCTAGACCGCCAGGTCACTGACAACTTTCAAATAAAGGCCCTTCCTATCAATCAGATTGCGACATTATTGTTTGTTTTTTAGATATTTTTTAGCTCCCCGTCTTTCTACCTATTCGGTCAATACGCCTATGTACTAATTACGCTAATGGTTTTAGGGATTAGGAAGATTATATTTAGAGGAAGTTAACTCACATTTGCATGGCTGTAGAATGGGTTTTTTTTTTTTTAAAACCACCTTTAGTAAACCTGACCGAGATTCAAACCTCAGTCCCTCCAATCATCATCAGTTTATTTTACTGAGATAATAGTGCGTTAAATTACGTGGCCACCGAAGCGTGTGAGATTCTTATTGTACTAATTGTATGTTAGTTCTTGTAAAAACCGTAACTAAATAAATGTGAGCACATAATATGGGCGAAGTTTTAAAATGTCTGTATCAAAGTTAAAATCTCCTTCGCTTCGAATTTTACACGCCAATAACTTTTGCATATTTGAAACATCTCAAAAGAATAAGTAAACTTTGATATGTTATGAATATATTTTAAAATATCTCACTAAATATGACATATTTCAACATATGACCATTTCATGTCAGCTACTAGGATAATATTTCAACACCAACTAATGATTAAGCACGAAAAAATTAAGATATTTCAGCATAATATAAATATAGTAGTTTTTGTATTGTACTCAAACCTTTCTCTTTTTTGGATAAACTTAATGAAAAAATATTCAAAATTCAAAGTACTGATTACTACCCAAAAGTAGAGGATCAGACACTCGACTCTGCACTCGATTTCACTACAGAAACCTTACAAAACATGTTGAACAAAATATTTGTGGGGAAACAAATTCAACATAAAGTAGCCAATATAGGACAAGCCACAGTACAAGCAGCAAGACCCAGGGCTGTCTCATTCCACCATTGCAGATTGGTTTAGCAGTAGATATGTATCACCACTATCGATTTAAATCCCTCTTGGAAACCCTGAGTAAGATGGGGTACAGCTCATCGTATAGTGAACTACTCCGATTTCATATGAATGCCGCTATATGGAGCACACCAGATTCGTTTTTTGAAGGTAATGCACTATTAGACTCTTCATGGTTGTTTGTTAGTGACTATGTAGATCACAATTCTATGACCATAGAAGGTAAAGGAACATTTCATGGGGTAGGCATGATTGCTGCATTGACACCAGGAATAAAGCGGACATATTTTGTGAAAAGAAAAAAAAATCGGAACTCCACATAACAGAGACGTCAAATATTAATAGCATAGAATACAGTTTTTTCCAACAATACATTATGAGAAATAAAGTTTAAATATGTCGCATGTTATCAAGATTGTAACATTACAGCTGATATTGATATTTTGTCGGAGATTTCGTTCCGTTTCAAACAGTCTGTACCAAATTGGCAGGGAATTATGCATGCCATTCACAAGGGGAATACTCATCCCGGCCAGTACTCAATCCTGTATTGGCCCATGCTCGATATGGATCCCGGTGTAAAACTTTAATTCTATCGACATTAGAATTTATAAACAATTTAGTCAGTTAACATTATATCCCTCCTATAATAACTTTTGATCAACCCCTGTACTGGAAAGCTAGTGACATAATCAAAGCTGCACCGCGGGATTCTCACCTGAAAGATATCGCACTTTTTCTTGGTAGTTTCCACGCCTTCGTGAATTTGCTTGGAGCAATAGGTAAACCAATGGACAGGACAGGTCTGAAAAGCATTATTATTATTATTATTAGCACCGCGTCTTACTACCCGTTCGGGTTATACGCACTTACGCTAATGTGTAATGGCAGGGTGAATTGTAAGATGAAACGAAGGACCTACAGTTTAACGTGGAATCCGAACCACGGTGGAGGCTTGGCATTCCCCACATTCACGAGATGTCTTGTCAGAGGTGAAGGAAGGGTTTGGCAATCAGATAAATCTCTGCCGGGACCGAGGATTGAACCGCGGCCGCCAGCATAGAAGTCTGACACCTTACCCCTAGACCGCCAGGTCACCGACAGGTCTTAAAAGTATTCTAGAAGTGGCGTATGGTGAAAATGCCGTTGTGCATATGCTGAATGGCAAAGCAGTTGCAAGAGCTTTCAGAAGCCATCTTCTAGTGGATAATTGTCTTCATCTACAACTTTTGCAATATGTTCTAGGCAACAATCCTGAATTCACTTCGCTAATAAATGCAACTGAGGATATATATTCGTGTCTCTCAAGGGGCGAAACCACCCTTGAAACTGTTGTCACATCTAGTGCAGTAAGTATAATCAGTGAGGTACATGACAAGAATAAAACTGAACTTATTGCTCAATCTAAAACGAGTAAGTTGTGGTTAGAATATCAGCAAATGTTAAGTGCTGCACGAGCATTGATAAAAGCAGATCACACCGGGTCTTGGATCAACCATTTGCATGCGATTTACAACGCATTGCCGACATTTGCAGCAGCAGGACACTACAACTATCTGAAGACAGTATATCTGTACCTCCATAAAATGAGTGAATTGGAGAGCAATAACCTTTAAGTCTACAGGATGTTTAAAAATGGGCTGCATGTCATCCGTCAAACAAATCAATTTTGGGTTGGCCTAGGTTGTAAGCTCGTGATTGGGCAAACATTTATGAGGTCACTTAAAACCTCAGGTGGTTTAACTCATGGAAGCAAGATGACGGAAGATCAGCGAACATTGTGGAGAATGTCAGCCGCCCCCATTATGTCGTAGTACAATATTTCAATTCAGGAATTTAATGAACTCACATACATCACAAGTGAACAACACAAAGATTCCAGTTTCTAAAGAGACCATTTGGATATTTCGCAAATATATGCAAAGCTGTCATCATGTTCGCCTTTCTATGCTGACGCCTCATTGATTAATATCATCAATGGTATTGTGGCGAAAGAAGACGGCAATGTGCAGGAGTACGGGTCAGTTTGAAGGACTGTAGTGCACAGAATGCTTGGAAAACTCGTATTTTCCCTCACCTTTAAGAGTATAGACAAAGCAAAGACCTTGAATAGTTCACCTGCTGTTACAATTGCTCCAGGCAAAAGCACTGATTCTGGCTTACTCGTCCAGCGATTTATTGTAGTATCCAGGACAGGACAACTAGATCTAGAGAAGTTGATGAGGTTTGAGCTTAGTACATACCCAACATCACATTTGAAGAGAGCCACTTTCTGAGAAAGGCCGATAAACCACAACTAGCCCATGCCATTAATGAGCATTATAGCAATCGAGCTGAAACAATACTAGAGGCTGTTCTGTTTACGGAAATATATGTTATTGATGGAGGCTACTTGATATTCAAGCGGAAGTGGAAAAAAGGAGACACGTATTGTAAAATAGCGAAGGTATATGAAGACTTTACAATTAAACACTATGGGTTTGCAACTGTTGTGTTCGATGGGTATCAAGCAAGTCTTTCAATAAAGGGTAATAGACAAAAGAGAAGGCAACAAAACACCCACTATCCAATAGTTCACTTCACCGGCTATACTGAATCCGAAGGGAAGCAGGAAGAATTCCTTTCAATGGGACGTAATAAACAACAACTAATCAAATTAATAAATGAAGAAATGGTGATTAGAGGCTGTATGTTTTTTCAAGCGGAAGGTGACGCTGATGTGGACATTAGAAAGGCCGCAGTTAACAGTGCACAGGAATATACCACCACGCTCATTGGGGAGGTTACTGACCTTTTAATTCTCCTTATAACTTACATTACGCTGAAGCTCGTGGTAAACCATTGTATTTTAGATTGGATAATCAGTCAAGAGGCATTCCAAAAGTGTATTACATCAATAATTTGTAGTCTATTCTCGGCAGTGAATTATGTGTACAGTTGTTATTTATTCGTGTGATTCCGCCTCTAGTATTTATGGTGTTGGTAACAAATCTGTATTCCAAAAACGTTTAAAAGGTGATCGTGTTCTTCATCCCTGTGCAACTGCATTCACTCTACCAGGCAAGAACCCCGCTGATATAGTAAGTCTTGGCAGTCGAGCGATGGCTGTTATTTTTTGGTGGCAGCAGTACAAGTTCTTTGGTAACCTTGCTTTACCAGATACTAACGAAGAAAGTCGTCACAGCCAAATCATTTGTTCAACCAGAACTTCTTCCTCCAACTGAGTCTTCCACCAAATTCCATTGTCTAAGAATGTACTATCAGACCAGGATATGGATGATTATGACTAGTGAAATGAATCCTGTGAACTGGGGTTGGAGACTCGATGGCGATGAACTTGTACCAGTAATGTGTGATATGAATGCCGCACCAGACACCCTACTGAAAATTATACACTGAAACTATAAAACTGGTTGCAATGGTGACCGTTCCAGTTTCAGAACATACGGATGTCCACACAGTCCTGTGTGTGTGGATCATGTCAGGTTACCCATTATGAAAATCAGGTATCAGATGAACTTGAGGACAATGATTAGGACTAATAGACAACGAAGGAGGAACTTTTTTCTACCCCCATATTGCTGCACCTTTTGTTAACCTAATAAGTGTACTTTGTATAATATATATTTTTTAGAAAAAGATAGTAATGTATACACTATAGTTAAAATGTGTTACGATAATAGAAATATACAACTTAATATTTGTGTTCTTTGACATAATAACTGATAAAATTGTTCATTACTGGCCGCCCTTTTTGATCCCTTGGACCAAATTTATTGGTTGAAATGAATTCCTTGTCCATAAAAACCATAAGCTTGATAGAAAAATATCTGTTCTACGCTTTAAAATAACAAAGTTACAGGAGTTTCACCAATTTTCAAAGTTAGCGGTGGCCATCTTGAATATAACCATCTTCCAGTGATCAGATTTTAGTAGACTTTTTTTTATGTCGATCAATACACTTAGTAATGATAAAATTCATTCACAGACCTTTAGTTGGAATTTGTCCTAGGTTATGGGGCTTCTTTTACTAAATTGACACGTCTATAATAGCTATTCAACAACTATGTGAATAAAGTTCAACTATGTTTCAACTCAATAATGATTGTATTTATTTTGGACAAGGAAATGTTTTGCTATAAAAACTTCAAAATCATTGGCCTTTTCTTGCGTCCCCTTCCTGCTCATCTTAAAAAGGTGCCCTTAGAACGCCACTATTATATATATTTAACCAAACAATAAATTGCTCTAAGATTGCTAGTTCTATCGCACTGGTGCCCCCTGATTTCTGCAACCCCACCAACCTATTCCTCTTCTCTCTCTCTCTCTCTTTTTTTTTTTCAATCCGTGCTTATGTAGCAACGCGACTAGAGTACCCATTTCCTGTCAAGTTACCAAGGGGGGGGAGAACCCCCTATATTAGGAATCCTTTTACGTAGGGGAAAAGTGGGGGGGCCTACATAGAAAGGGAAGGGGGGAAAGGACAAAGTTGGGACAAGAATTGCACAGAGCTGTGAAGTCTATGTACAACCATCATTGGTTCACCAGGGTTTTATATTCTGTGTGTGAACTTATATCCAAACACCGCCCCCCCCCTCCTTTTTTTTCTTCCCTGTCGCCCCCTTTAAAGGTTATCTCGTTGATACTAAAAAAAAATTGTAGCAGTGGGAAGGGGCTTTCCTACTGGATGTAACCGTAGGGGGGATTGCACCCTGACAGATACTCGTTAGCATTTCGCTTGTCAAGTGGCCCCAGACCGTTGGAGAATATTGTTGGCTTAGGGGGCCCCTTTATGGGGCATAGTCCCTCGGAGTTATCCTTAGCTAGCACTTGGAAGTACCACAAACAGTTGTTGGGGACGGTAATATTTTTCGAATTATACCTCTTTTCCCCTAACCGGGCCCCCATCTATCCCCCTTTTTATTCATTTTCAAATATTGTGATCAAAAAGTGTCGTTTTTTTCTTCGTCTTGTTGAGAGCGGGTAAACCTGCGCATTCAGAAAGAGTGTCAAGGATAGTCTGCTGCAAAGAAAAGTGGAGCCCAAGGTAAATAGTTTTTGGAATATTTACCTTATCTCTATGCTAGAGAGTAGATTGATTTTTTTTAATCATCAGGTAAAATATGTATTTTAAGACTTTTTTTTAAAGGGTGATAAACTTTAACTTTGCTAATGGTAGAGATGTTATATATAAGGATGGACAGACGTATTAAAAATGTATCAACAAATAACTATAGCAATGAAATGTTATTAAATCAAAGCTTAGAAGATAATTGTATTACTATTTTTAGTTTTTGTATACACCTCGCTTGGAGGTTCAATGTGCTTATTAAGTATATTATTTATTCTAATTTATTTATTTATTTTCATTTTCCCACCGCATCTTAGGTGGAATTTAATTACACTTGCTAGGCAGAGGCGAGGAATTTAAAAATGTACAAACAAAATCTACCCACAATATTGGGTAGAAGGAGTGGGGAACCATTGAAGTAAAACCACCTTCTGTCCACTCAACCAGGGATTCAAACCTCCGCCATCCCCGTCACCATAAAATCAGACTACACCAGTTTAACGCCCTAACCCATATACACACCTATGTGTTGTATTTTTATAGTGGACGAATGGGTTTTTGATCCTTAATGTAGATTCAGAGAAACATGTTTGAAAATAAAAAAATTGTATGTACCATAAGGTGGTATTGTAGGGGACGCGAGTTAAGGTCAGTGTGTTTTTTGCAAGTTTTTTTAATAACAGAACATTTTTTCAGTCTAAAAATAAATAAAATATTGCTCCAGTAGGAACATTTTTTTACATCCTGTGGCCTGGGTCAGTATTTTTTATTAAAGCCATATAATTATTTTCCACTACTGGCTTGCTAGGCCTGTCATAGCTTCATAAGTCTTATAACCCAACTTAAGACTAGGACGGGCACAACGTCTAGTTCCCAGCCGTTGATCTATCAATGTGAAAGTATAAAGTGTAAACCCATATTTTTCATCAATGATAAACTTTAGGTCATACCGGGAATCGAGCCCGGAGCCCTTATCTCGGTAGGCAGACATGCTACCAACTGAGCTAAGGTGTCGGAATCCCAGTAGAAACATTATTATTATTATTATTATTATTATTATTATTAGCACTGCATCTTACTACCCATTCGGGTTATACGCACTTACGCTAATGTGTAATGGTAGGGTGATTGTGAGATAAAATTGAGGACCTACAGTTTAACGTGGGATCCGAACCACGGTGGAGGCCTGGCATTCCCCACATTCACAAGATGTCTTGTCAGAGGTGAAGGAAGGGTTTGGTGATCAGATAGATCTGTGCCGGGACCGAGGATTGAACCCCGGCCGCCAGCACAGAAGTCTGACAACTTACCCCTAGACCTCCAGGTCACCCAGTAGAAACATAGAGTTTCATTTTCTTCGTGTGATTACAGTTGTTGAATATCTGTCAAGGGTTTCCTAGAATTTAATAACTTTTTCTCCTCGTTTAAAAAGTTTCTCATCTAATGCCATTATGCTCTTGACAGATATTCAACAAATGTTGATATCACCATGTGTAGAAAATTAAACTCTTATGTGTTTTACTGGAGAAATATTTCATTTATTCTGTCAAAAGAAATGTATTGCTTTAAAACTGCCCTTAACTTCCACCCCCTACATAACCCACCTTAAATTTCTTACAGACCACTATAACATTAAGACGGGTATAATTAAAACATTAAACCTATGAAAACAAGATAGAGATGGATGAGTTTTAAATAAATGCTTCGGTATATATTTAGAGAAGAGGGTGACCTGGCGGTTTAGGGGTAAGGTGTCAGACTTCTATGCTGGCGGCCGGGGTTCAATCCTCGGTCCCGGCAAAGATTTATCTGATTACCAGACCCTTCCTTCACCTCTGACAAGACATCTTGTGAATGTGGGGAATGCCAGGCCCCCACTGTGGTTCGGATTCCACGTTAAACTGTAGGTCCTTCATTTCATCTCACAATCACCCTACCATTACACATTAGCGTAAGTGCGTATAACCCGAACGGGTAGTAAGAC
>CABFOV010000112.1:0-30161 GCA_902141375.1 Timema poppense
TTCTGACAGCCAACATTTAGGTATATACCTAAATTTTGACTGTCAGAAGTGACAGCTGCTAAACACATGTTTTTTCAGATCACATGATTTGGCGTAAGGATACATAATTTGGTCTGGTAGCTTTTCAAAGCTTTTAGCTGTCAGCTGTGAGCTGTCAGTCAGCACCAAAGACGCCATAGGGCTACTGTACTTACATTTTGACCGTAAGAAGTGACAGCTGCTAAACACATGTTTTTGTAGATCATATGGTTCGGCGTAGGGATACATAATTTGGTCTGGTAACGTTTCAAAGCTGCCAGCTGTCAGTCAGCACCAAAGAAGCCATGGGGCTATTGTACTTGCTATAGCTTCTTATAATTCCATATTTTATTCAATTGAGTTCCCTTTTACTCAATATCATGAATTTTATTTTAGTTGATGCTAATATTCCACCAAATTTTTAGTATTTCCTTTATTATTTTCATTATTTCTTGGAGATCTTACTTAATCTCTTTCAATAATATTGTCACAAAAATTTGCAAAATATTTCTACATCACTTTCCAAGCAATATTACATTCTTGATTTCAAGCTGGCCCATTAGTGGTAATCTAGTTTTAAAAAGGAAGGGAAAGAACTGATATATTTTTTGTTTAAAGTGCCACTATAAAATCTGTAACGCTGTGTGCACAAAATTCGGTGATTTACTCGTATATAAGATTCACTTAATCGTCGGTTGGAGCTAATGAAGGGGATACAAAACAAGTCGAGTGTATCTATAATTTCAGTACTTCCTTCTTTATATTATTAGCTACACCACTTAATGTCAATCAATATGACCTTAATTTATGTTCTTATTTGACTGCTTATTGACCATCTAATAATTTTAAGAATAATTTTAATTATATTTGATTATCCATTACACTGACTTGTTCAGTTCTTAATAACATTAGTAAGTTATATAGAACACTCTAAATTAAAGTTCGCATGCTTTTATTTAGCATATAAGTTTAAAAATATAATCATAAAAACATGACAATAATTTGAAATAGAAGAAAAACAGTTTACAAAGTGGTCGTTAATTTACAAATAATATTTTATAATTACCCAACTCGATCATACAAATGACACTCTCATATTATATTATGATTAATTTTGATTATTATTTCATTCTTGTTGCCATCTTATTATATCAAGCGATGTCTAAATCCAGTAAATTTATACAAATATCGATCAACCTCACTATGTTATTACAATAATACACTGGGTGACCTGAGGGTCAAGGGGCAAGCTGTCATACTTCTGTGTTGGGGTTCAAACCTCGTTCCCGGCACAGTTTTATCTTATTGCCAAACCCTTTATTCACTTCTGACAAGCCGTGTATTAATCACAACTTGTGAATGTGTGGAATGCCAGGCCTCCACCTTGGTTCGGATCCCATCCCATATGAGCGCAAATAGAGCACATTGGAGGGACGTAAATAGAATTGAATTATGTTATGTTTTTCAATATGTGGCCTGCCACATTAAATGTTATTTAAAAGGCCTAATTTCAAAGCAAAAATTTCATATTCGTGCACATATGAGCACAAACGAAACACAAACAAATGGTAAAACAAAATTTTCTTTAATTGATTTTTTTTATTGTGGTGAGTCAGCTTGAACTCTATTCTTCCCTATACCGTAGGCCTAGCCTGTAGAAAACTTAAGTTGGCCCACCACATTAAATTTTCTCTAGATTGCCTAATTTTAGAGCACAAATGATCTTTTTCGGGCACATATGAGCACAAACGGGGCACAATGGAGTGACGTAAATAGAAATTTGTCATAATGTGTTTTTCAATATATGGCGGATAAGTTTGAGCTCAAGTTAGCCTCCTCGTTTCGCTCCAACGTAACCTGACGTACAAGCTCTCTTCCCCTCATTATGGCACCAAGCAATCCGCCCCACCTGACTCTGCCCCACAACAATGGCCATCAGACATAAAATCGTTGTAACAAGCGTCGTTTGATGGAACAAGAGCTGAATATCGGGCACATATGAGCACAAACGGATCACTAACGAATGGCATGAACAAATTTTGATTTTGAAAATGTGGTGGGCCAACATGAACATCAAGCTGGCCCGCCGCATTATAATCGTTGCCACGGGCGTAATTTAATAGCACAAAAGCTTAATTTCGGGCACATATGAGCACAAATGGATCACTAACTAATGGCTTGAGAAAATTTGGATTTCGAAAATGTGGCGGGCCAACTTGTACATCAAGCTGGCCCGCCACGTTAAAATCGTTGCCACGGGCTTAATTTAATAGTACAAAAGCTGAACTTTAGGTACATATTAGCACAAATATAGCACAAAGAACTGGCGTAATCAAAATCACGATAGGATGTTTTAAAAAATGTGGCTTGAAATCAAGTTGGCCCGCCACATTAAAATCCTTATAATTTGAGTAATTTAATAGCACAAACTCTGATCTTCGGACATTTATGAGCACAAACGTAGCACAAAGGAATGTATAGATTTCAATTCTTTTGGCTAAGGTGGTGGGCCAAATTCATGTATGTGAATTTAAGGGTCTTGTCTTCCTTCTTGACAGATACTGGAATACGAATACGGAAAGGGGCTGGCAATCATATGGCTAGAATTTGCTAGACATTTTATTGCCATTTTGATTTTTTTTAGTTGCATCTAACATCGTCGAATACGCTAGTGTTGGATGTTTGTTTTTTGCAAAAATTATCAATTTTTATTATATAATACAACTTGTCATTTTAAATTGATTTTTAAATGATTTAAATAATTTTAATGTAAAAATACCTATTTTATACTAATATTACAATTTTTACATTATTTAAAACCTTTTTTATGCCACCATTGTTCATACCGTTTCATTCTTCATTTCAAATATAAGTTTTGTGTTTTAGTTTATTTCTTTTTAATTATTTTGTTTATTTGTAATTTTTTTCAATTTTGGCTAGTTTTTATTTCATAATATAAAATGACAACTTGTGCTATGGCATTTTGTATTCATCTTCAAAATATTTTAATGTAAAATTCTTTTGATTTCATCAAACAAACTTGATTCAGTAATCTTAAAAACACATAATTTTTCCCCCATTTCGTTTACACAATTAAGTAAGTGTATTTTTTAAAGTTACTGTACCAATCTGAAAACTCTATTTATGAAAAAATCATGATTACACGTAGAAAGTTATAGGTTTTGTTAGAGTGTATAATATATTAGTTCATTAAATATTTTCATTCTTTTGTAATTTAGAATATTTTAAAATTCGGGCCTGGAAAATATCAAAATCCAAATAATAATAATAATAACTTGAAACAAATACCTTATCAATTTAAATAAAAAGTTTTTATTTTTTAAACCTCTCTCTCATAGATAGAAAATTGATGGTCACGGAGGTCTTAGCCCCCCTTGAAAATTGTTAGAGCCCTTAAATTGAAGTGACCTATACACACATACACGTGTAAAACATAAATAAGAAATTGTGCTTTTTTACTTTTCATTCCTATATTAAATCAGCCAGATGCTTATTATTATAATTTTCAACTAAATTTAGAGATGCGCTAAAAATCCCTATTGTAAAACTAGCTTTACCAAAATTAGCTTGTAACGTGTATAAAGGCGTAATTATACACTAATGGACCCATGGTGGGTCCCCCCCAGAAAAAAATAGATCCCACCCTCCCCAATTCTTATGCAGAGTTGTAGATTATAAAAAATTATTTTGACATTTGTTATTGGAATTCGTTTTATAATACGTAATAATATAGAGTTTTAGAGTAGGTAGGTTGAATTTATAGAAAGTGCACACACATTTGCGTGGAGATATAAGAGTTCAAACCCTTTTAGGAAAAACCACCCTAAGGGCATTACTATACAACTATAATAGTTAATAAAATTGTTGCTGAAAAGTTTCACTAAAATTTAAAAGAACTTAATCTGAATTGAATAAAACAATATCAATAAATATCATAAGCAAATCTATAATCAATTATAAATATAACACTTATTGAAGCAAAACAAATATTGATCTCTGTGAAATTCTCTATAATATTCTCCAAAAACAATCTACGGGCAGTAGCTAAACAGAAAACATATAATTAATTCACGACCTAAGTTTACTTGGATGACAGCTCAAAATGTTACTAAAATAGTCCCTAATATATCCCTATGCCAACAGCTGACATCTATAACTTTGGATAGCTGTAATAAAAACAGATGGTAATTAATTTGATAGTTAACCACAGTAATTTAGACCAATATTATGTATATATTTATTTGAAGTCAGATACAAACTTTATCTATCGTTTTTTCACTTAAAAGAAAAATATTCATACCGCTTTCACAAAAAGGTCTAAAACGTACATAGCTTCCAAATGGTGAACGATGAATTTAACCATGTGATTGAATGTGACGGTAAATTAGTTTTCTACAACTATGCACGCACGCAGTTGATGAAAATATTTTATTCAGTTAAATATGTTGAAATACGATAAAATAATCATAAAATCATTTTTTGTATGTAAAAAAATTACAAGTGTTTTCTCTTTTCCAAGTAAATACGATACCTGTATTAAATGGTATTAATGTGTGCACTATATTACACATCATAGATAACGTTCCAAAACGTAGAATAATTATTTTAAATTATGTTAAAAATATTGTTTAGAGATGGATAAAAGAAATTATTTAAAAAAAATAGTATGAGAAAATTTAAGTTTACGTTATTTTAAACGTAGTATATAAAAGGTAATTAAATAATTTTACATTTATATTAAAACAGTGAACCTTTACAAGGGTTGGCAGCCCATTACCTAAGTATTGGATTTTCGAACTGTCATCCAGGCAAAAATCTATCGTGAACGGACTTTAGTTAATCGCTGCAGCCTTGATGAAAGTGCTTCTTAAATCATTTTAATAGAGTTTTGAAAATGACCTTTCAGCTGTTTCTATTGTTTTTTTCAAAAAAAATATGTACAGACATTTTTTGTACAGCATAAATATGCGCAATAAAGTGGCTATTATGTAATTTTTTATTGAATAATGAGATCTTTATGAAACATAAATAGGTTTAAAAGATAACGCTTTCATCTCTTACCAAATTAATTGTTGGTGGTTGGATCTGCGTGGTGGGCCCTATTTTGAGCGTGGGCCTGCAGCATTTTGTCACCACCCTATTACAACACAAAGCTTGTAACTATCAAGTAATTCAAAATCTATATACCTATTTTTTATTAATTATACTCGATAATCAAATATAATTTTATACGTTTAAACATATTTTAATATGTCTAACACCCACTTTGGTGGATTCATGATCTAACGCGCTACGCTCGCAGTCAACTAGACTGCCGTTGACGGGGAGATCGTGGTTCAAATCTCGGTCGGGTGTACTGAGGTTTGTTTTCTAAACTTTTTTCCACGCTCCCTCCACGCAAATGTAGGTACACTTCCTATGAATATATTTTCCAGATCCCTAAAACCATTAACGCAATTGTTGAAAAACATATTCTATTCACATATCCTCTGTTTATTTGACAAACATTTGAATCAGACCATTTTTCTCAGGAACTGTATGTCTTACTGAAAAAAAATATTTTGACCAGACTACATAATATATTTAAATAAAAATACAATATTTTTAAATACATAATAAATATATATATATATATTCATATTTGAAGATAGCATATAAAACAATTTTCTGCAAAAAGAAACATTTTATTTTTTTAATTGGATAATTGTATAGAATAAATATTATATAGATAGCCTTTATTGCCTTTACCCCAAAAATTATAAACATTTACTCTAAAAATAAGTATTTAAAATTACAATAAAACTTATTGAAATATACTGCAAGAAAAGGTTTTTCACCCAATTGTATTTATCGATTTGGAACAAATTGGATAGGCTTACATACAGGTTTTACATTGAAGTATGTTAATTGTATGGTCTATGTCTCCCTTATCAATAGCTTTTGTGTCAGGGGTGTTCATAATATCTACACATCACTAGATATTTTATAATTTTAGCTACAAAAATCATATAATAATACATCCATTCTACAAGTTACAAATTCAAAGTCCTTCGTCAAAGGTTCTGCAATGAACACACTTAAAACTGTGTTTTTAATATTTATCTTATTAGGGACCTGTGCTACCAATTTTGGTTGAATACCGGCCGCGTGAACTGAGATGTTCTTCCTCGTGGTTGCTCATTCCTTTCACGCAAATGTAGGAACACTTAATATAAATTACCGTATTTCTTATCCACCCTACTTGATTATTGAAAATTTATGGATAGCATAGAAGGATATTAAGAAGTGAAGCATTTATAATATCAAAATGACAAAAAAAGACCCTGAAATAATCTTTACAATGCACATTCTTATGTGGGTTGAGTAACATCCTCATCTTAGCATTTGGGTTCCCCCCCTCCACTTCCTCTTTAAATATTACTTTATTTCCATCTCTTTGACTAGGTATGCTATGACACCCGAAGGGTGCGAGAAAGTAAAAATTATATTTGTGAGGAATTTATTTTGTTAAATAATAATTGTAAAAGTGACATATGCACCCGTGTTAATTTTATTAATTTTAAAAGAGTGGTGGTCAAGGCATGTTCACTAGTGCCCCCACTCCCCTTTCACTATCCACCTTTACAATTAATAACAAAATATTTCTAAGACATTTATCCACTGTAACCTGTGAATTTCATGTTAAAATTGTCGATAGTCCATAATGGTTTAGATAGCACTGTATTACCGAGCCTGTGTGGGTTTTAAGCTGATGTACCAATTTAGTTAATATGTTAGAAAAGAGCAAGGTTGATTTTAGATTACATACATTTACATTTGGGTGGATGGTGAGCGGAAATTCTTTAGGAATAATTACTTCATAGCACCGAACTGGCATCGAACCCAGATCCTCGTTCTCGGCAGTCCAGTTTATTGCGAGAGTAGGGCCTTAGATCATGCGATCACCAAAGCGAGTCCCGTAACTATATTAATTAGGCATTCTACGCACATGATTTGAAATTAGTGGGTGAATTCTAAATTACAGTATTAAAATTGTATTTTCCCTGCAGAAACGATAGTAAATTTATAACATCTATTTTTTTTAAATCCAATTCACAAGAGCAGAACATTTATTTTTCTTTCGTCTGGTTGAGAGATAAAGTGGTTTTTATTTTATTTGGTCTCTTTTAACAAAAACGGCTTCCATTAAAAAACACATCTTAATCACACAACTGATTTCATAAGTATACGTAGTCGAGTTGATAATTTTCCCGCGATCATTTGTGAATCACAGTGCAACGCTTGGTATCACTGCCTTGAGTTTTTACGAGTGGCTCATTTTGTTCAACCTTACACCGATGGGTCACAGCATACAGCACCACATCACTTTTATTAATTAAAATAAAATTGTACCATTTTATTTTAGTTTATCTCAATTTGTATTCTGAGAAATGAAAAGATAATTATTCTCAATCATGTTTACTAGATTTATCCTTTGTCTGTAGATTAAAAAAAACCATTAGACCAATAAAATACGATCATGTAAATATCATCTAAACCAAACTGCTTACAAATACTTAACTTTTAATTGGCGTTAAATTATACTAAATGATAGAGAAATGTGTTTATTGTAATATAATCAAAACATTTTTAACCTAATTCTCCACAAATTTCAATAACAAGGCCAGTTTGTTTTAAGCAGGTTCTTTAAATTATGTTTTAAAGCTTAAATTTGAATTGGCTGGGTGGATATGAATAAAACATTGACTATGTAAGTGAATTGATCTTTACGGTAGTAAAAATCTGATTCAAATATGTATAATAGTTTTCTTAGTAATCGGTTACAGAGTAATTGCCTTAAAAGCCGACCGCGTTCATCTCTCATATTGTTCCATCCCATTAATTATTACCACTCCTTACTTTAAACTACTTTATAATGCTTTCTAAAATGTTATAGGAATGTGTTCGAAGGTAATTAATTCATTAATTTGATTTAGAGCAGATAGCAGATAATTCACTAATCACTATGTTCTTTAATTCTATCAGAGACAAGAGAGTTCAATTTTTTTCGAAATCATTAGTAAAATAATCGTTACGTGAATTAAATCCAGAGTAAAGAATCGATATATCGAGGGCAAGTAATCGATTTAAAAAAAAAGCTATCGAGAGTCGAAAGGAGTTCATTTAGTAACTTCTCTTAGCGCTAGTGATGCAAAAAACTATCTACAACATTTTGAACATGGAGTATCCTTTCTCTCTAGAGTAATGTGATCTGTGTACGGATGTTACGTCCTTTACTAGTGTTTTCTTGCAGTGAATTTCTTCAACATGGTATGTTGTTTTTAAACTCTTAAATATCAAATTCATCTTTGTACCTTTACGAGTTTGTAATGAGAAACTTCAAAAATCTATATATTTTTTGTACGTTTATCATGTGGTTTTGCTATATTTAACATTGGTGTTGATATCTAACTAATAGTAAACATTGCTGTAAAATACGCCTAAAATTATTGTATTGAGTATTTAATAAAGTGTAATACTCCCAGGCTTTTAATTTATTATGTTTTATCTCTTTTATTTCAGTCACTCGTCATACCCGAGAAATTTCAACACATTCTTCGTGTTATGGGCACGAACATTGATGGGAAAAGAAAGGTTATGTTTGCCATGACGGCAATTAAAGGTGTAGGGCGACGATATGCCAATATTGTGCTAAAAAAGGCTGACATTGACCTTGATAAAAGAGCTGGTGAATGCACTGAAGAAGAGGTATAATTAAATTAATCATCAAGCCCTTGGCTCTCTTTGAGCTCTTAAGAACAGATGTTCTCACTAAAATTTCCACGCTGTCCATTTATGTTGTAATGCTTATCAATTTACAAGTGTTTAAATATATGTATTTTTCTTTGCCCCATAGAACCATTTTTTGTAGGTTAGTAAGCACTGCTAGTGAGATTCTTTAATTTTTGTATATATCATAATGATACATTTAATAATTTTGACCATTTATATACAAAATAAACTAAAATTTCCAATGATAACAAAATCATTAACTTAAAATATCACATAGCTTAAATAAATTACGAAAAAACACCTCTATCAAAGATGAACCTAAATATTCAAAAGAATGTCAGGATAGTCGGAGCTGAGGGCAGGATATTTTCTTGTTGTCAATTTGGACTTTAATGTTTTCTGCCACTTACACACAACATAATTAAACTTTTGGAGATAACAAAACAAATACTATGAAAAAATTCCCATTTTTATACTTTTAAATTTATGTAAGTGTAACTTGGGATACTTGACTCAAATTATAGTTTTTGATTTTTCTAATTTTTGTTTTTTATTCTCATCAATAAAAACTACGTCACTTTGGAATCCTATACAAGTATTTCAGTGATAACCATGGAAAAATTAGGCATATTCAAGTACTTATAAGTTAAATTCTACAACCTTGCAAATGGGCCAAGTAGCCCTATTCTTAGGAATACTTGACCCACACTTTAAAAAGAAAAGTAATGAACTCATGAGTAAGTTAACACATTGATTACAATATAAACTTCAATTCATTGAAAACAACAATATAAGTGGGAAGTACAACCATTAAAATAATGTTTAAAATTGGATCAAAATATGAAGAAATGACCAAATTCACTCAATAGCATAATTAATTTTATGTTCAAACACACAACTGGTTATTCTATCTTTTTATAAAATGAAAAATTAGGAGGTAAGCTTCGATTTGATCTGGGTCAACCCCAGCAATTGACGCTTCGCTGTCTGAGGTTTTTTATTTTCTTAACATCATTTAAGTTTTTCTACTTTTTCTTCCAAGGCTAAGCTTCAATTTATGCTTTTGTGTGTGAGTAACAACCATTGTTTTCCCCTTCTTCACTCCTTGATTCGTACTTTTCCTTTTGCTTGCTTTTTGATATGGAAGAATAATAACTGGACTTATAACAAATCCTTGTGTAGGCCTACTAGTCAAAGGTATGCTTTTGTCCACTGGAGACATGAGAGTTGGGTTCTTCCCCACTCTTGACTCCACAACCTGGCTTCGAAGTCTGTATTTAACTAGGTCGTGCTATGCAACACTCGCTATGATGCGTTAATCTGAGAACCCTATATCCACCTAAAGCTATATATTAGTGATGGGTCGAATCCACAATTTCTTGAATCCGAATCTATATTTTATATTCGAATATCGAATCCTAATCCTAGCATATTGTTCAAAATTTTAATGATTTAAAAATAAACCTACATTTCACAATATATGCCTAAGATGTGAATTAAGATTTATTTCAATCATGCTTTCAATTTTAATCAACCCCAACCACCCCTAGCAAAATAGTGCTTAAAATACAATCTAAACTCATATTATTGTTGAGAAATCAAATCAATCAAAATTTGAGTGTCTTTTAAGTTATTTTAAAAAGTGTTAGTAGGAGTTCAGTTTCTAAAAAAACATGTCAAATAAACAAACAGATTAGGCCTAGTTACTTTTTAATCAACTTTGTCTTTAGGTATTATAATTTATTTTGATAAGAAAGCTAAAATAAAAATACAAACAAATCTTTTTTTTAAAAAAAAAGACTAAAACTACATGCTTAACATTTAAACATAAATTGGAAATGATTAACTCAATAATGCCTAAGTATGTATGTATTATTTTCTTTTATATCTACTATCTATCTTCGTGTAAAAAAACAAGAAATTTATTTGAATATTTTTACAATTACTTCAATAACATATTTGAAAAAAATAATAAACTCTTAGTTAAAAACAAATTATGAAGTAGCAAGTTGTTATTTGATTCTTAAAACTCGATAGAACTTACTAAGGGATAAAGATTACCTGAATCGATTCTAAACAAATAACTTATATACAATATGTAGGCATAAATAAACAGTTTTATCGGTGTTTAACTGTTAACGGTATTTATTATTTTTCATGAAACCTAACAAAATATCCAACTTAATGATCATATGAGTTAGATTGGTTTTTTTTTGCATAGTTATAGATATTTAAAACCAGTTGGGTAGTAAGAATTAACATTCAGGTTTATTTAATTATCACTCTGGCCGCTGGCGAGTAAACATATACGTCATGGCAGCTGACTTTGTATCGTGTGTAATGTGTTCTTATTTTTCTTAAAAAAAAACTTAATTTGTTTTATATATTTCAAGTTTATTTGTAATTTTAGTTTTGATTTGCAGATTTTGAAGAGCTTTAATGTTTTCATTAAATATTTACAAGATTGTTCGTGAGTTGAAAGTTTCAGAAGTAAGCATGCGCTAAAACGGTTTGAGTTCAAGTTTCATAAAGGCTGAAAGGGTAGGGTATTCGGCACGTTAAATTTTCAACACAACTTTTTTTTTATATTTGTGTTTATCTCTTTTGTCCGACAAAATAATTACTACGGATTAAGTTGGGCTTTTCAAGTAGGTCTAACTTAGTAATTTTTTAATTCAAAAATCAAAATAGTATGCTTTGTTTATGAGGTGAAAGGTTCGACCAGCGAATCCATTAAAACACTGAATCCTCGAATCTCTAATACTTGTCAGGATTTGGTGTATTTGAAGATTCGAGTGGCCCATCTCTTTTATATATGTCTGAAAACTAATTTAGATAGTTAAACTACAAACCTTCTTATAAAACCTTTCAACAAAACCACATCTACTGATGAATTTATTCCAAGTAAATTATCACAAACTTCAATCGCGATTGGGATCAGAAACAGCCTTATACAGTACTTAGGTAAACACTTGGCTAATGATAGTTTGTTGGATCAACCGTAACATAAGGACTACTTCAACCATTCTCTGCTAAATAAATACTGGGTGTCCAGTGATCTGAAACACAGGGAAAATTCAGGAAACTTGATCATATTTACTAAATTATTACAACACTTTCAACTTTCAATAGGGTAAATAACATTTTTCTTGCACTTAATACTCACCACTAATCTCTGTTAACACAGTTATGTCTATTGAGTATACTAATCTACATTATTAAAGTCATAGTTATTTATATATTGCTGCCTTTCTACACCTCTATCACATATTTTTAGCCAAAGTTGAGTCACGGTTATGCGGTTGCATGAAAATTTGATTATGTGATAAGAAGAAGAAACTAAAAAAGAACTTATTTTGCCACATTTTAAAAACTGTAGGGGTTACTAGTGTAGAAAGTGAAATTTCAATATGTTATCCAATTGCTTTAGGTTGAAATCCTTAGGGAATTTTAAAATAAAGTTTTGCTGGACACCCTGAAATAGTGTAGCCAACATCATTGAATTTAAGGCTATGTTAAACCATGTTTAAAACTAGTTGATTTTATATTTCCTGTGTTTTTTAATGTACTAGTGTATGAATATAATTTGTTTTATGGTATCAATCACCTGGTGTCTTTAAACTTAATTTTGGAATAATCTTTACATTATTTTTATATGTTCAAACTCATCATAAGGCGGCACAGATAAACGGCCTCTCTACTGCTCTTGTGTGGGGAGAGCTGGTAGCATGTGCTAGATTAATATCAGTAAAGTTTGATTGGATTTGTTAGCGCAAGTGAGCAAATCCTTTTGCTATGCTGTGACAAACTAATATAATATAGACTTCATGCCTTGTGGATCAATGCTGCATAAATGTAAATAAATTATTTCTAAAGAAAATTTCTGCAATTTCAGGGTTGATATAAACTTGGAAAAGAAGCTGAAATTTTCTAACATGCCTATATTAATTTTTGAAACACTAAGTACACATAGTGTAACCGAGTATAAACTGCTAGTTTATTTACAACCTATTTTAATATTAATTGGCTTCCCTCAGGCCAAAATACATAAGTGGAAATGCTCCCCTAACCTTCGTGTACATCCTTCTAATCTTTATTAAATGATGTACTCAATACAGTAGTAGTAGGCCTATTTTTTTTTACAACAGCAGGTTGTGGTATCCTATCACCTCAATTCCTAGGGATGTCATAGGTTTTTCCAGTGTTGTCAGATTGAAAACTCAGTCGCAAGCGAAACAATGGCAGACCGACTCACACAGCAATAGAAACATTTCAAAATTAGCTCCGTTTTGGTACGTTCTGGGGTTTACTAGATTATGAGTCATGAGTTTTATTGCAGGGGCATAATAAAGATTCCAGAAGCTTAAAATCCTCACTTAAAAATAAATAAAAAGACTTAGGTAGGCTATTTTCATATTCACAAACTTTTTTTAATTTGTTAAGCTGTAAATATGTGGTTTTAGTATCAAACACTTGGAATCTATGAACTTAATTTTGGACTAAACCATATGTTTGTAATTTGTTAAATTCTCCAGAAGGGAACCCTGATCTTGTTACACACAAATAACAATGTACCTACTCCTGTGTCTAGAACGATTTACGGCACAGATAAACGGCCTCTCTACTGTTTCTTTGTAGGGAGAGCTGGTAGCATGTGCTAGATTAATATAAGTAAAGTTTGATTGGACTTGTTGATTATGTGAGCAAATCCTTTACCTTTATTATAACAATAAATAATATATTTTGCTTTGTGTGTAGTTATTGCTTTTATCTAAAGATAATATTCTAAACTTAGGAGCAGATTTACTGCTTTGATGCTGTAAAATCGCACCAACAAAAAATCCTCAAACTCTCTGTTGTGGCTGACAACAAATAGCTCTGCTTGTTTAAGGAAGGCTAGGGGGCAGTTTTATAGTTCAATTGAATATGCCTAAAGTGTGGTGTTATACTAAATAGAGGACGACACCTGCCTAGGTCAAAATGGCGTGAGCCACTTTTATAGTCTGATTGAATACGCCTCGTGTGGTGCCACACTAAATAGAGGACAACACCTGCCTAGGTCAAAATGGCGTGAGCCACTTATAGTCTGATTGAATACGCCTCGTGTGGTGCCACACTAAATAGAGGACGACACCTACCTAGATCAAAATGGTATGGGCTAGTTTCTTATTCAAAACTGGCCCATTCCATTCTGGTATAGGTAAGTGTTGTGTATTCAATGTAGTGCCTCACATGAGTTGGACTCAATCTAAGAAACTTGCTTCGGATGTAGTCATAGACATACTAATTTCTTTATTTTCACATTTTTATTTTGAACAATTGAATGATTTTGTTTATCTGGGCAGAATGTTTTGTAAAAATGGAAAGATGGATGGGGAAATCGACAGATGGGTGAATGCATCTCAGAGAGTAGATGGATGGATGGATGTGAATTATTGCAAATAATGTACTATTTAAAGAGGTAGTATATGAATGTGTTGGCGACAGCATTGTTTTATGGATGTGAAGCGTGGGTTTGTCAAGAGAAACACAAGAGCAAGGATCAAATGATGAAGCACATATATGAAGATAGAATGTGTGGATCAAAAGGAAGGGGATAGCCCATTTAAGACTTGGCTAATTGTTAAATAAATGAATGTATGAAAAAGAGAAACATAAGAGTTTTAAGAATAAAAGATCATGTATGACTCAGTGTATGGTGGTTGTTAAAGGGAGTATGCAAGGATAGGAAAGTGTGGAGAATGTTTGTGAGGATGGATTTACAGGGTTCCTACGCTACCTGGAATTTAAAAATATTTATTCCAGGCTTGGAAATTTTATATAATTTCTCGCTTTTCTAATCTTTTCCTGGATTTTTTTAAGGTTGTCCTAGAAATTCTTTTGTATCTATTTTCTTAAACAGGTCAGTAAATTAAGGGGAAACGGGAGAAAATCAGTAGAGGAAATTTCCAATATATCTGAGGTTATTTGGAATAGTCGAGCACTAGGCTAAATCATTGTTTAAATTAGGAGGGATAGCCAGCACACCTACCTTGTTGATACTGGAGTAGAAATTGTTAAGGTAGAACAAAAAAAATTTAAGGACAAAATTTCACTGTCATAGAAGCTTTGTCAAGACGTCCTGACAAGCTCTCTGTGAGAGTGAATCATTCATTAATATAAAACTAGGTTGTATTATTGTCGTTTTTTAAATTTTACTTCTGTTTTGTAATTTGCACAACATAAACTATCATGCATTATAAGAACAGTGAGAGTTAAGGTAATTAATGTGCACTTTCTAAACTGAATGATTATATCTGCATACGACTTATAAACTAACTTAAGAGGAAGGATAAAAAAAAAACATACTTTTGCTCTAAAATTTAATTTATTAAGGTTTTTTTTTACAAAATTCTCGGTCTCCTTCAAAGTACTTTCCATTAGATGTGATGCACTTGTCCAGTCTTTTTTCCCCACTCTTTGAAGCACCTCTGGAACTCAACTTTTATATCGTCTAGTGCCCTCTGCGAAGCTGTTTTTACAGCCTCTACTTCATCAAAACACTTCTCTTTTAGAGCTTTTTTCATTCTTGGGAACATAAAAAAGTCGCACGGGGCTAGGTCTGGCGAATACGGAGGGTGGGAAAAGATAGCCCACCCCTGAAAGCCCAAATAGCACTTCACAGACAAGGCCGTGTGTGCAGGGGCGTTGTCATGGTGAAGGAATCAGTCACCTGATCACCATAGTTCTTGGCGTTTCCTTCGCACATCCTCAAACATCTTAAAACTTCCAAATAAAAGTGCTGATTAACAGTCTGACCAGGGGGGACGAATTCCCAGTTCACAATTTTATGAACATCGTAAAAACAATTATCATCGTCTTAACATTTCACTTGTCTTGCTTTTTGTTGTTGGAGGTCTTCGACTGGTTAGACCATTGCTTGGTTTCGGGGTCATATCTGTAACACCAACTCTCATCACCTGTAATGACCTTGTTCAAAAAGTTTGGGTCAATCTCACTCTGATTTTTCAAGTCTTGGCTCAAATTCAGACGAATGGTTTTTTGATCCTCTGTGAGCAGGCAAGGAACAAACTTAGCAGCAACACGTCTCATTTGCGAATCCTCAGTCAAAATCGGCTGGCACGATCTCCAACTCCTGTCCTAAAATTTTGTTGACTGAAATGACGATCCTCGTAGATTTTTTCAATGTTTTTGTTGTTTCGAGATGATGAAGGGCCCTCAGAACAAGCATGAACTTCAACACACATCTAACCACGTTTAAAGCGCCCAAACCACTTGAAAACTTGTGTGCAGCTCATAGCATTCATCTTGAAAGCCTGTTGAAGCATTTGATAAGCTTCTGTTGCCAATTTTTCAAGCAGGAAGCAACATTTCAAACATTCTTTGTTCTTTTAAATCTGCCATAACGATTTTGCAGGCAACAAACGAGAACAGTTGAGAAAAACAACACAACAATCAAACGTAACCTTCTACGCAGACGCCACTTGGGCAACTGATTTGGAAAGGTCTCTAGTAGACCTACTTAGTGGGAGAACTCTCTACTATGCCTAGGAATGGCCACTCGCTTTAAATTCAGTTTCTTTTGGGTCACCCCTCGTATATCTATAACAGACATATCATCCAGCCGTTAATTCATCATTGTGAAAGGAGAAACCCACTTTTCGCTAATGATTATTAGCAAGTGAGCTTATGCTATGTTTTAATTATTTGAATAACACTATGTCATGGAATACATTAAAAAATAATAGAGGGTGTTGAAAGGTGCAAGTGTAGGAGAGTTGGGAGTCTGCATTAAATATAAGAAAATATGTAATTTGTGTTTTTCATTATTTGTAGGAAGTCTTTGAAGTGTCCTGGAAAAAATTACATGATTTTGTTTAGGAACCGCGATAAGCTATCAAGTTGTCAATTTTTTTAGCCTTATGCACAGTTTCTTGTCTACCCCATAGGGGAACTGTGTGATTAGGTTTACATGTATAAGTATGTAGGCTCTATTTAAACTTAATTTTGGAATGCGTTCAAATTCTCCAGAAGGGGACCCTGGTCCTGTTACACACAAATAACAATGTTCCTACTCCTGTGTCTAGAACAATTTACGGCACATATAAACGGCCTCTCTACTGTTTCTTTGTAGGGAGAGCTGGTAGCATGTGCTAGATTAATATAAGTAAAGTTTGATTGGATTTGTTGAATATGTGAGTAAATCCTTTTGCTATACTGTACAAATAAATAATATATCTTGCTTTGTTTTTAAACTTAAAGGATCTCCCTCAGGAAATAGAAGTAGGAAGACTAAAGAGGAAGCATTTATCTTGTGATTGGCTTGGAGTTCATCATTTGAAACATTTAAGTTCCATTGTTGTGGTATGGCAAACATCAGTCTTGGCAGTTGTAGAATATATTTTTCTTTTCAGGTTGAAAAAATCATCACAATTATGTCCAACCCTCGCCAATATAAGATTCCTGATTGGTTCCTTAACAGACAGAAGGATATTGTTGATGGAAAATACAGCCAGGTAAGCGTTTTTGTTATCCCCCCCCCCCAGATCATTAATTCCTAAGATCTACACATTATAGTGTGTTTAAAACCAGTTCTATACTCCAGTTAATCCTTCACTTAATTTCCATTAAGAATTTGAAATAAAATTTGTGATTATATGAGCAACCTATTTTCATTCTTTCTACCTTAATTCCAATGAAAATGTAAGATAAATCATGGTGGCTACAGACAGGGAAAACCTGGGAAAGTCAGGGAATTTTTGTATAGTAGGGAAATGTCAGGGAATTTAACTAAAAATAAGGAAAAGTCAAGGAATTAAAAATATTTCTAAAATATCCCATTAATTTTGTAACTAAACACTAAAACAAAAGCTAATAATATTTTAATTATTAAAATAACTGATAAATCCATTTGTTTAGTAACTTAGATACAAAATTTGTTTAATATGTGATAAATAATAAATTTAAAAATAGTGTCATCATCCACCATTAAAACTGAAAAAAAGTAGCCAGGGTAAATTTAAAAATGATGCCTGGAAAAAGTTAGGGAATTTTGTAAAATATGTTTTGTAGCCACCCTTTAAATAAAGGGCAGCCTACAGTGCACCACATTTTCTTTCTTGCTCCTTATCTAAATTCTACATATAACTCTTTAGATATGTGAATATAAATTATATACATTGTTATAGAAACATAGTGGAGAACAAAGAGCATTCGTGAAATAATACACTATTAAAAACATATTAGTTACGTGTTTTTTCAACTCCCCATTTCCCAAAGTTCTACAAAATATATTTGCCCATAGCTCAGAAGATATTAATTTTATGAACAGGGAGGGTTCATTGATTATAATATGGAAAAGTTAAGGAATTTGCTTGGTCAAGAAATTGATAATATTTCTGAAATCTTCACACGCTATAACTAATTCTGCACCTAAAAATCTTATTTTAACAGTGAAAGATTCTTTTGGTGTTGATAAAATACATAGTTTAGATATATCTCACTGCTAACATGGGGTTACTCTACAATCTTTGTTTTATAACACATCTACACACATTGCCACAAATAACACCTAAAACAATAAATACTATAAAAAATTGCATTCACCAAGTAAAACTATTAAAAAGGTTAATCGGGAAAGTTTTTACATGTCCAATAAATATGGAAAAAACAGAAAATTTTATAACAGTTTTGTAAGCCTGGCTTTAGGCTAAAATCCCTCTAACCCCTTCATATAGTGACACAATTTCAGAATGTAAATGGCTAAAAGTGAGAGGCGGATGGTGGAATGATAGAGGAAGATGGAGGTATTTTAATAAACTGACCCGGCCACAGTCTGGAAACAGTTGATGATAATGTTTAAAAATATTACATTAAGTTGCAATCTTAATAAAATAATGCTTATAATATAAAGTAACTGGAAATGTAAAAAAAAATTGCACTTGAAAGTCAGGGAATTTCAAAATATAATTTGGCTGGACACCTTGATAAAATAATTTTTCAATTAAAAGTTTTTTATTTTTAAGATCCCTTTAACTTTGTGGTATGCTATTTTATCTCATTGGAAATATTTGCTTTTTAGAGAATCCTCAAAATAATTTTTTGGGAAAATGAGATGCAACGGTTTGTTTGTAATACAGTACTATACATTGTCTAGATATGAATATTAATCAGAATCTTTTGAGAAAATCGCTTTTTTTCTCTTTTCACCTTAAAGTAAACTACTTAATTTTAGGATAGGAATTGGACAAATAGTAAGTAGCCCTATATAAAACACCACTACAGCAAATCTTATAAAAACCCTAGACACCAAGTTTCAGCCAAACTAGTATAATGGTTTTGGCTCTAGTCCCAGGGACAGATGGCATTGTCAAAACCACTTTTTTGAGTCTTGAGTTTGATTTTATCGACATTCACAATGTACTTTGATCTCTTAAAGAGGTTGCAGTACATTTAAAAGACAATACATTGGAATGTGTTCAAAATGTGCATGCTTAAAACTCACTGAAGTATAATACTTGTTTACTAGAGGTGTGCTTAGTCCATTTTTTTCATTTCGAAGGGAATACTAATAAAATATGGGCCCGTGAAATATTCTCTAAACCATATCAATGTTCAAAAAAAAATTGTCAGTTTATTTATGATTGGAAGATTATTAAATTGTGGGTATTTATATAACTTTATGCTCTAAAATTACTTGGAGTTGTTTTATTGCACATCTTTTTGTAACATTTCATTTTAATATGATAAATTAAGCTATTATCACAACCTACAAGTTAATAATTTCAGTTTTTTTTCCCCATATGAATGTTAATTTGTAATGAACAAAACAGCTCAAAATGTGATTAATTGATCATAAATTGAGTATTTTAGCTCTCATTATTTTTATTGTAAAAGCTTCGTAATTGGCTAAGCCAGATTTTTTCTAAGCAAAGCAGAAGCTGACATTGTTTTGAATTTGCACACCCCTATTATTTACATTTAAATATTTTAATTAAAACACTTGTGTTTCCAGCTGACCTCCAGTTACTTGGATAGTAAGCTACGTGAGGATTTAGAAAGGTTAAAGAAGATCAGGGCTCATCGTGGAATGCGACACTACTGGGGGTGAGCGTATTTGAATTAAGTTTACAATAAAAAAAATTTAAATAATAGTGTGTTTATCCTTTTATACTTAAACAAATCTTTCATGTTTAGCCGAAGATAAACCACATTATAGAAATGTTTTCATCGGGAAAAAATATTCATACTGAATATTGTATGTATGAAAAAAGTGCATGGAGCAAAAACATTTAGTAATAAATAACGATTATTAGGAAAATTACTTCTACTTTCTCAGGAAGATGCTATGATAGCATTGAAATATTGAAGTATGTAAATATGTGTTAGTGTTTTTACTTTTATTTGTGCTCCACCATCTTCCTAATATTCTATCATTTTATTCATACTGAAAATTTTAAAACTTGGATTGTAAAGAGGTCTTAATCCTTGACTGCAAGCTGTTATTTTACTACATGATCGGCCATGTGACGATTCTTTGTTTGGTAAAGGACTTCACTAAATCATTCTCACATTGGAGTAAAAGTTGTGACCAACAAAATGCAACAAAATATGTTTTAACATTAAGTCTACGCAGGGAATTAAGGAGGAAGGAAGGCATCAGAAGTGTCCCCTAATTGTCTTTAACAAATAGCAACAGTAGCTCACTTTAGTTGAATAAGTATCACATTTTAATGTGAAATGTATACATTCTAATTGCATTAAAAAGGAGTCATGTTGTCATTCCCACATGTGCCTATATTAAGACGGGTGTGCTGGAATATTTAATACTATCAGGCACGCACAGTACTTGATACCCCAGTCAGTTTCCACTGCTCTCTTGATACTTTTGTGAATTAAATAATTGGTTTTGTATGTTGAAGTGTTACTGTTCAATTAGCTGATAATTACCCCGTGATCGAGCACTAATTAAAGCGGTATGGTATTTTGATGATATAATTGGTATTTATAGCCCTGTGATCGAGCGCCAATTGAAGAGTTCTAGAATTATGTGATTAAAGTTATTTAATCGTCCCACAGTTAGGCGCCATTTGAAGAGTTACAGAATAATGCCTCTACATTTAGGACACCATTTATAAGGTTCATGAAATGTTTATTTTGTGAATGCCCTCACGCTGGAGCCATTTGTTATATGTGTATAATTGTTACTGATATAAATCACTTTATTTAGTATTGAATAATAACACAATTGTAAAGTTTGATACTATTTATTTATTCAATAATCACTATTTGTAATGGTCGGAAAACTGGCGAACAGGAGTTGCAGTCAGAGTACATCAAGGACTGGACTCCTAGTGCCGTTCTATTGCCCCATCTTTCGTATATATCTAATGCCTATGGAAGTTTCCAGGAGCTTCTCTATAGAAAACAAAATAAAATATTTAAAAAAACATGTGGATGGAGGTAGAATGTTCGAGAACGGGAAGCTGGCTCAAATTACCATTTAGAAATGCATATCGATCTTTCGAGAAGAGGAAGTTATTTTTTAAAGACTTTTAAATGGTCATTCTGACTTTACTGGTCCTGCGTCATTGACAGTGGCTCTTGTGCCTTCTTGGAAGAAGAAGTGCTTTAAGCGCCACGTAATATATTGTATTATTTAAATTAAATTAAATACTTTTGTAAAATTAGGACGAGATTATTGTCAATGCTTTCAAATATCCTTTCGGGTCAAATCAGGTACATTACAATGTTTTAATTTAATTAGTCCATTACCCGCTTTGATAGATCAATTTAAATACATCTCACTAAATATAATCAAACTAATTGATAGATAATCTTTATTATTGTGTTAGTAAATATAATGCCATAATTTATTACATAACTTTAGAATGGGAACATAATTTTCTAATATTTAGAGAGTCTGATATCTAGTAAATAAAATTATTTGATTTCATTAAATGAAAAGTTGTATTTCGGTATAAAAAGTCGGTAAATAAAAGGCTAGAGCCTGATTTGTGGCAATTAAAATGATTGTATTTCGTTAAATAAAAAGTTGTACTTCGGTAAAATACGAAACTCACTAAATAAAAGGTTGGATATAATTTTGTGGTAAATAAAGTTATTGCGTTAAATAAAGAGTTGTATTTCAATAAAATATGAAAATCACTAAATAAAAGTTTGGATCCTGTTTTGTGGTAAATAAAGTTATTGTATTTAAATAAATAAATTTGTAATTTGACATAAATTTTCAAAATAATATTTTTTCAGGGTGAAGGGGGCTTGAAAATTATATAACAAATTAACTTGGATATTTATTGATATGAACAGAAAATTTAAATTCTGAAAATTACAGCTAAAAGGTTAATGTTTTTTACTATTCCTGGCCTACTATAAATACAAGTATTTAAATAACATCAATTTAAAAAAAATAGCCTTATATAATATTTTATTATTATTTAATTGCGCTTTTTATAATAAAGGCCTACTTATTACAAACTAGCTGGTATTTTAAAACTATATATATCTTAACACAATATAGACCCTATATTATATGCATACACAGTCTATATTGTACCAAACTATTTTTACCAGTTATAATAATCAAGGAAGAAACAGATATTATAATAAGTGATTTGATATTTAAGGAAATAAACTTACATCAAAAATACATTGTGTAATAAATTGTCATGAAATAAACTAAACAATATAAATATATCAAAGCCCTAACGGTTATAAAATGAATAATAATTTTAAGGCAAAATATAAGTTATAGAGAACAATGAAAGTTGACATGTCTAATTTTCTAAAAGCTAGTAGTAATATTGGGAATAAAATAAGATCTGAACTAAAACAGTTATGCTTAAATTGGTATTAGATGCACTTTAGTGATGATAATATAAGAAAAGTCATCACTAAAGCATATCTAATACCAATTTAAGCATAACTAACTTAGTTCAAATCTTATTTTATTCCCAATATTACTAGCTTTTTAAAAATTAGACTTGTCAACTTTCATTGTTCTCTATTATAATGAATATTTTGTCTTATATTATGTATGAAAAAAGTTCATGGCGCAAAAACATTTAGTAATAAATAAAATGATAGAATATTAGGAAAATGGTAGAGCACAAATAAAAGTAAAACACTTACACATATTTAAACACTTCAAGATTTCGATGCTATTATAGCATCTTCCTCAGGAAGTAGTAGTACTTAGGCTGAACATAATGTCGTCTCTAATGGAGATGAAATTCCCTGAATGTTTGTTTGTTATTTAGTTACTTTACTGTTATCATTGGGTTTTATAGACCCAATGACACAATGAGGTCATTAGGGCTACTTTGCTGTTGAAGGTTCTAGCTGGCAGGTAAATATATCACATGTGCTGCAACAGAGGCTACCGCCGGGGTATGGTTCTTTGATATTTGCTTTTTCTTATGTTTCTTTGATATTTGCTTTTTCTTATGGATTTTCTTGGGTTGGATCTGTGTGAATCTGATGAGAAACTTGTAGCCACTTTTAAGGATAGTTTTATTTGATTAAACCACTGTGTTATTGTGTTGTAAGAGGGGTAACCACAACCAGGGCTTTCATACCTGCTTCGCCATCACAATATTAAATGCAGCAAACACTGTAAAAGTTCTAAACCCTTAGTGGGATATATAATAAAACCACTGGATAATACTCTTTTTTACTTGTGAAAACTCAATGTAATTATATCAAAATAGTATATAATTTTTATCACGACAGATGGTGAGATTTACTTTTTAACTTTGACCAGTTTATTTAAAAATAGATTGACCCTGTCACTAAAGATTTTACTTTCTCACACATCTATAAGAGACTATTTAGGTGACCTGGAAGTCTAGGGGTAAGGTTTCAGACTTCTGTGTTGGGGGTCTGGGGTTCAATCCACGGCCCCGGCAAAGATTTGTCTGATTTCCAAACCCTTCCTTCACCTCTGACAAGACATGTATTAATCACAACAATCCACCGTGGTTTGAAACCCATGTTAAACTGTAGATCCTCCATTTCATCTCACAATCACCCTACCATTTACACATTAGCGTAAGTGTGTATAACCCGAAAGGGTAGTAAGACGTGGTGCTAATAGTAATAATGTGAGGTTTATAGTCTGTTGGTCATTATTCAATTTTCATACAAATTTAGTATATCTTTATTAATTTTGGAATATCAACATGGCTGAACTAAAAAAAATCTTCTTTAGACCAAAGATTAAGACACTAGCAACATAAATTTTAAAATATTGCTAGTAAAATGAGCAAAAATTTGCTATAGGGAAGCTAGAAGTAAACCTTACGTGTTTGCTCGCTTTTAAAATGAGCTAACTTTCAGTATGACTATTTTATTTCTTATCAAAGTGATAACATATTTAGGATGCAGCCTCTTTTAAGGTCACTGCACTCCTATTAACCATGATCTAGTTTGATGTTTTCTTTGTTCTAACTTTAAAATATATAGGGTATATATTGTAAAAGAATTCATTAGGGGTGTACAAAGTCTACGATTTTAATTCAAAGAAAACTCAAATTAAATGTATTAAATATCCTTGAGGCTAAAACTAAATTTAGAGTATTTAATGTTTTGAAATAATATATTGTGTTTAGCGATATAACTTTATGCACTTAAATCACTTAGAAAATATTACACAATTATTATGAACTTTAGTTTATATAATGTACAAAACAGCTCAGAATTGCAATAATTGAATGTAAAAGGAATATTTTTATTGGCAAAGCTCTTTAATTATTGAAGCTGTAATTCTTTTTCAAGCAAAGTCAAAGCTAGTTTGTTTTTTTGGGTCTTTTGAAGAACTGCATATCCTTAGAATATATTTAAGTTTTGTGCCTACACTGCTTATATGGTGTTTTGTTGTTGGCAGCCTGCGTGTTCGTGGTCAACACACAAAGACTACTGGCCGAAGAGGTAGGACCGTCGGTGTGTCCAAGAAGAAGTAACGGGGAAGGACTGTCTGTCATTTATGTGTGTCTTTTGACAATTTTTATGTACTAAATTTCATGGAACTTTCAATAAAGTATGTATTATAAAAAGAAATAAGATAATTTTTTTAATTAAAAAACCCCAATTAATTGGCTCGATTATGCAAGATATTTGACAATCTTGTATTCAGTGCTGTATATAATGTAAAATATTTACATAAATATGGTTAAAATCACATCTCACACTGCACTTAGGGTTTTTGTACTGCTTTTTTTCTTTGGTGTATAGTGTTAAAAAAATTAAGCTATTATTTCATTGGGACTTGTGTGCAAAATAAGGTTTTAAATGAGTGACATAATCCTTTATTTTTTCAAACAGAAAAAGCTTACTTGAAACGATTAAAATGGTGGACCATATAAATCTAGCTTAGTAAGAATAACTTTTAATAGGTACCTTTTTATTTCACTTCAAATTTGAGGGTTTGCAGCTCTGAAAGTCTAGTTTATCTGACACTTGTTAAATCATAATATAGGTCTGCAGGAATCCAAAATTTAAAACCATTGGTTCAAACTAATCTGCTCAATCAGCCAGTACCCTAGGCTAAATGATTGTGAATTGTAAGGATTGGATCTTAACATACCTTTGGAAGGGTCATTGGTCTTGAAAATCTATTAAAACACTGTGTGCATGCACATTCTTCTAGCGTTCACCATCACAGCTTGATCAGGTAGAGGGTAGTAAGTACAGTGGCAGACTATGTTGGTTGGAATGTTTGTTTATTTACTATTGTTTAATTTGTATAACATTTATCAGAACTTATACAAGAAAAACAGACAGGTTGATAACACTAGGATTTGCTGTCACAGAGACTGGAAATTTTAATAGTGTTCTCTATTATATTTGGATGAAGGTACAGGTAAGGTGAATGGAAGAATATAAAAGGAACATTTATTTTACTATTGTTTATCTAGAGATGGAGGCATTTTACTAAAATGACCTGGCCAAAGGCTGGAAACAGTAGATAATGACTGGTCTCAGGGGTCTGCGCTGTTCTTAAATTCAAGGGGCCATTGATTGATCTATTTTATACATTTCCAATCTCTTGTAAAAAATTGTTTCTATAATGCATATTATAGTTAAGTAAAACAGTATTTTATTTAATATTTTTAACATTGGCATAGTTAATAAAAGTAGCACACCAATCTCTTAAAATAATAATTAGTATAAGCAGATTCTTGTCAATAGACAACAGACTTATAACTAAACTATGTATTTAAACTTTACAAAAACATTTTTTTATAGAAGCACTTTATATACAAAATAGTGATAAAAAAAGAATAGGTTTCACCATAACACACCACATTTTAATTTAGTTATTTATATGAGGTATTTAATGTGCACTTTCTGAACCAACTGATATCAGCACACTGCCTATAAACTAACTTAAATCTAGAACAGACACAATATCCACCCCCACCCATAAATTCATCACTGTGAAAGGGGATACACTTTAACCCATTCCCTGGCAGTCATTTTTACACTCATATCCTCTTATGCAACATATATTTTTGCCAATCACATATTTTCTTATATATTGCTTTATTCATGGTCATAGTATAACATTGGACTGGTAGCCTCATCTGCATTATGAAGTATTCAGACTAACTAAAAGTTCAGTGGTTCATTAATAGATGGCATTACATTAATGTATTGCATTGAAACATAAATTAGCACCATAGAATATTCGGTCAAAGGTGTTAAAACGCCTGCACCAGGGAATGGGTTAGTTACCAGATCTAAAAGTGGTGGTCAGGGCAGTTGCAACTTAACAAAATAACCATCAAATCTATTAAGCATTGCTGTAGTATAATTTACTCGAACATAGCCAGAATTTTATTAAAAATGTTTGGGACTGACAAAGTTCTGTCAATGACACTGTGCTTATCTCTAACCTAAGAGGTCATAACTCAAATATCACCCAGGCATATTGGAGATAGTCTATTAATAATATTACTATATGGCCTTTACCAAGTGGATTTTGGCTCGTTTTTATTAACACTCATGAGCTCTATCATCCAATAAGGTGTTAATATCCCTTGTATAAACTAATCATTAAATTCTATGAAACCTGCTTTGGTGACTACATTGTCTAGGGCATCACATTAGCAATATACTAGATTGCCGATGACTGGGAGATTGGGGTTGGATCCTGTCTGGTGTATAGAGATGATTTTTATTAAAGGTTTTTTCCACTCTCCCTCCATACAAATGTAGGTACACTTTCTCTAAATTCAACCTTTCTTACTCCTAAATAGGTGATAAAAAATATATTAGGTCTATAAAAATACCTTTAACCTACTTCCATAGTTGTCTAAGGCATTGCACTTGCAATAGGTTGGTTTGCTGAAGACTGAGATTGAAATTTAAATCATGGTTGGGTGTAGTGAAGTTTGTTTTTTAGTGATTTCCCACTGCATACATTCCCTCGAAATTTTACTTTCCTCATCCAAACAACATACATGTGTGTAACCCGAACAACAAACAGGTATTGGGAAAAAAAAGATAACATTACATTTGCAACTTTGCCTTCCACAAGCAGACCTAGTGTAATGAAAAAAATATTAGCAAGTTCGGTTATTTACAACTTATACACATAAGGTGAGCAGTACAGGTCATGTTGCATGATTCATAAATATTAGGCCTGACACTGAGTCAAGAATACATTGGTTGGAAATAGAAAATTTAATAGATTCTTCTTGAACTATTTATTCTTTGTTCTAAAATCTTGAAAATCAATTTTGCATTTATTTCAGTTATTTAACAAACACTTTCCAAACAGATTGATTATATCAGCACACAACTTATAAACTAACTTAAATATATGAGAGAGAACACTCAGCCCCCAGCTGTTATCACTATGAAAGGTTAAACCTACATCTCACCAATGATAAATTTTTCGGCCATGCTGGGAATCGAACCTGGGACCCTTAGCTTAGTAAATAGAAACACTATCGACTGAGCTAAAAGATTTTTCTTAATTGTTTGCATTTGCTTTTCAAAATAGCTATAAGTAATAGCCACAAATAAACACAGTTTTCAGAGAGGAACTATGGTCATCCTTTATTGAATAGCAGTCTTAGGAATATATGAAACCTGGAAAAGTTTGGAAAAAAAACATTTTTGCTAAATACTATGTGCAAAATAAAATCATACTGAGATTTATAAAAAAAATGCATAGTCATGTTTAGAATTTCACCATGAAAACTAAAAGAACTAGAAACATAACGATACACATTACATCAGTGATATGTGAGCTGCATGATGGTTGAGGATTTGTTGAGTAGTAATAATTACATAAGTCTTCATTGGTCATGTTGGCAAAACATAGTTCTGTTTGCACCATCTGCTCCAATACATTGATTGGCAAGTTGCATTTGGCGCCCCAGCACATGTTCTTTGTCCGAGGGTCAAGGAGAGCTTTATGGAATTCTTGTAGCCCCAACATATGATCACCAGGACTTGCGACAACAGCAAGCCAGCCGAGGTGGGTACAAGAACACAAAAACAAATTGTTGTCAAGAAATAACTTGGCTTGGATTGAGTTGTAACTGTAGAGATCCACATGTAAACCGCCTGCATCGGCAATTGTGATATTGTTGCCACGGAAAGTGTAGGAAACATCTTTTACACTAGAGTTGTACCACATTGCTGGGCTGATGGACTCCAAGGCACCAGTTTGTAAGTATTCAAAGTTGTTGTCAATTAAACTTATCTCCCTTGCTTGTATTGAGAATGCGCTTGGCATTACTAATTTAAACCCGGAGTTGTTGACGAATACAAACTTATCGGCTACCACGTTTAGTGCATTTAATCTCATGTCATTGATCTGACAATTAATGAATGTCACCTGAAAATAAACAATGTATATATTATAAGCAAACTGCACAATGAGGCTACAAATATTTGAGACTTATAATTGGAATCCAGCCTGACTGTTCCGATTCATGCTTCAATTCCAATTATAAAAGTAACTTGGGCATTTATATTATTTGCATTATAACACTGGGCTGGATGATGTCTATAATTAAGATGGGTAACCAGCACATTTACCAGATTAATGCTGGTAGAACATATTGTTGAGATAACACACAAACAAAAACCCATATAGAGACAAGCTCTTACGAGCACTGATAGGAGGCAGTGGTTGTTCAAGAAAATTGCTTTCCTAGCCATCTGACATGGGTGGACCATAACTGTGGCTCTTAGTCTTTACCTAGTTAGATATCCCTATGAATTTTATCGCTTAATCCTTTTTATTAGGTTGTAACTGCACAAATATAAGCATTAAAACACCTCCATGGTATGAGCCCGCAAGCGAGCTATACTGAGCGACTGCCACTGTTAAAGATGTTAGTGCCAACATTTGTGGATAGAGGGTGTCGTGTTATCAGCATAAAGAACCCTGCCATTAATCTCAGTTTTCTAGACTGGAGCTACTACTTATTTATTCAAGTAGCTTCTCATTTGTTCTCACAAGGCTGAGCTAGATCCGTTCCAGATCCACTGCTTCAAAGAAAAATTCTAAAAGCACTGGGGATTGAGCCCGAGACCTCTGGACCCGGTGCCAAGAACTTTGAACACAAGACAACAGAGGTTGTTTAGTTTCAATAATGCTTTAATGAATGCCACAATGGTAGTGTGAGCCACACACAAAATATTTGATATATAACCATGTAAAGGCTCTTGAAAACTCAGTTATAAAGTATGCTAGAAAACACTGGCACAGCCAAGGAGGGGGTTTAAGGGTTGACCCCCACCCCCAACCTTGCTACCCCCTTCCTCTTCCCTAAATCTGTTCAGATCATACATGAGGAACTCTACAAATTAAGACAGACATAATGAGCTTCATGTTCATACATCCAGAGGTGTCAAGTTACAGACCCATGTGGAAAAATGACCGATTTGCCCCAATTTTGGCCCAGATATGGACCAGTCCTGGCCGGATATGATCTTTCCACATGGGAAGGATGATGTTCTCAATGAACTTTCTATGAAGCCAAGAAAAATTAACATAAGACTAAAGTGAATTTAGTTCAAAAGTGATTTGGTGAGTCAAGAGTTATTGCAAGTTGCTTATTTGAATTTTCAGATTTTAGCTCAAAATAATTTTATAAATCAAATTTCCAAAATATTGAAAATTGCATGTTTGTATATTCTAGCAGTATGCATTAATAAAAATGTGTTCATAGAATTTTAATAGTAATAATAATTACAGGATTATGACCATTTTTATAAATTTTAAATTATTTTTGTTTGTATTGTCTTTCTTTTGATGCATTTGCATTTTGCAGTAATTAAATCTTCCCACAGGAAAACCAATGGACCAG
>CABFOV010000112.1:30228-50393 GCA_902141375.1 Timema poppense
CCTTGAACCTTATTTTGTTATTGTTTGAACAGTACCCTAAATAAGGCAATATTGATTAAAATTTTATCTGGCCCTGACCAATTATACAATTATTCTAAGCTTTATTGGTGATTTTTCTAATTAGAAATTTTGCATGCGCTTTTTGAATATTAAGCTGTAAACCGGTTCTCAAAATATAACTTTTGTGTTAATCTCATCTTGCGTGCTCTATATTTAGATCAACTTTATATGATTTAGGTTTTCTTTAAAATTATTTGGAGTCTTGGAGGAAGGTGAAGGAGGAAGTCAAATGCCCTGTTTTCCCTGCTTTGGGTGCACCACTAAATGAAACTATTTCTGTTCCAGTGTACGCATACATTCATTGAAAACATTCTAGAAATATGTTCAATACTGGAGCAGCAAAATATGTTAGTGTAGCTCAAGGATGTTTTATTATCACTCTCCTTTAATATACTAATACTTTAAAACCCGCTTCAGTGGCTGAATGGTCTAAGACTTCACTCTTGTGTTGTACTGGCTTGCTGAAGAAGGAAATATCAGAGTTTGAATCCTTGCCAGGTCCACTAAGTGTTTTTTTCTAAATGGTTTCTCACTCCCTTTCCACACAAATATGAGTATATTTATTATCTCTAAAATGTTTCCTTCCTCATCCCTACCCCACTACAATAATTATCATATATATGTATAACCTGAACAGTTAGTTAGATAAAAAAAAGATTTAATACAAAAAATCAATATAAAATTAAGATCTCAACCTACTCCTGCACCTACTAGTAATAAAAATTATTTCAAACACTATGATTGCACTTTGATGTAGAACAATCTATTTCTGTACCTACTTATGATATAATTTATTCCATAAAACATGAATACCTATTTGTAATGTGTCTACAAGATTCCAAAACTTGTGTTTTCTTAACAGATGTTTTCCAACTTTTCAAGAATTCTTGATTATAATTACCAGAATAATGTTTTTCTAAGAAAGTTGGCTAACACACTTTTTCAATTATTTTTTTCTAAGTTTATATTAAAAAAAATTAAATTGCATTTTTAAGTGTATCCCAAAATGCGCTATGTACAAAGAATGCAATTGTTTACTAAATTATCCATTAATAAGACATTATAATGAGAGTATTATTGATAAGTGTGGCTAATATATCTTACATTTGGGGCTGCTAGATGCACAGAGACTAGTTCCAACACATCGAAAGTAGACTCCTGGAACACAGCTTCTCCATATGGTGCGATGACATTGCTTATGGAACTTATGTTCATGACACCAACATGAACTCTGTCCCACATTAAACTTTTTAAAATGGTAATGTTCATAAATGCTTCAGACTGTACATGGTTGATGGTGACATTACGGAACAGTATTAAGTCAAACATATTGTTGAAGAAAGAATAACTTGGGATATAATCTATATTGGTTATGTTTTCAAGAATCACTTGATAAGGTGGTATCGCGTTCACTTTAGTATTTAAGAAAGTGAGGTTGTCTATGTTGTAGAGAATTAATGAATGCAGGATAAACATTTCAGTGGGAAGAACACCTGCAATGTCTAGCAGGACATTTAACTCTCTACAGTTCTCCACTTTCAATGAATGGACTATGTTGGGTAGTATAAAAGTATCTTTTCCAAAGCTGGCTTTCTGAAAAAATAAATAAGATCAAAAGTAATTTCCTTAAATACAGTGATTCAATCCAAATACCTATGTAAAGTGTACTTAAAAATTGCTTTCCCTGTACTGCTTTTAGGCTTATTCCATGTGAAATCACCTTATTTTAGAATATGTCCATACCATTATATTTCAGATTTTCTTTATATATTTCCTATGCAGGTGTATACAAATTAGAGCAAAAAAAAACAGATTTTTTTGTATGCATATGGCACCATTATGAAAAAAGAGTGTTTCTTTCTAAAAGATCTTCTCCAATTTGGGTTGTAATTACTTAAAATATTCATAGATTCATTATTATTAACCTATATTAGGTAAATTATAGATTCCAAACAACAAATATTGAACTTTTCATATTTTAAATATAATACGAGAGTAACACGAACTTTCTTAAAAGAAAAATATGAAGAGGTTGTTTAGTGTGGTTGATAAATTTTAAAAAAAATGACTGGTTAGTATACACATACAGATGGTGTGCTTGTGCTTAAGCCACTTGTAGCAAATTATCATGTTTGTGCAATTTTAGCTTTACTTAAAAATGTAATATTATATTTTGGTTGATAATATAAAAAATCATACAAAAGTTAGAGTTTGGCCAATTCTCCCTTTTGCCGAAACTTAATGCAGATCATTTGATTTTTAATTCTTTATTCATTAAATTTGTTTGAAATCTTAATAAGCAATATGAAAAAAAAAGTCTCAGCTTATAATTGATAGGCAGTAGAATGTAGATAAGAGCCATAGGGCCCCTGTTATAAAAACCATGGTCATTAATTATCTATACTATTAATTCATAATAATAATTACCATTGCAAATTGGTAATAGTGTAATCTTCTTTACCTAACCAATCGAAATAGAAGGCTCAAATAGTTTAAAAAGTTATTAACACAATCAGAGTGAGTCGTTTGAGTAATTGTTCCAATTGTCTGAGCACAGACACCTGAAACTCAGAGCAAGTAACTCATCTGGATGTGGAAATAATTGTTAAACGACTGTACTCATAAATATATAAATTCGCAAAAAGAATAAATAAACAAATATCCTAAGGATACACTCAATTATCGATAACATTAAGAAAAAACCAAGAAATGAGTTCCTTGATATTTATTAATAGAAAATATAATTAAATATATTAATATATGTATTTCAACAGAGAAAACCACATATGATGGTATAACAAAACAACAAAAAATATGATAGTCGTAGAATGTGTAAATATTTAAGATTATATCAAAGTTAAATATATCATAACATTTGAAATTTTGTTAGAGAAAATAAATACATTTAATCTAACCCATCAGTTCTCATAAAACAAACTTGACAAAATCCTCAATGAATACACATAATATAAAGAAAGGACTAGATAACTCGCAATCTAATTCCAAATAATATGTTAACCTTTCCCATTATTATAAAATATAGGATGAAAATTCACAAAAGTATTATTCACTAAACAAACCGCAACATCATATCTTATTACAATGATTTCTTTCGTCTATCTTCCAGACCAAACAGTAATACTCAAAAGTTTGACATATATCGATCGATCTTAGCAAAATATCTATAAGTTTCAATATCATAGTCTCTGAATAAATTCATAATCTAATCATCAAATTTAATTTCAATCTATGATTCCAAAGTTTATTAATTTAACCATAAATTTTTTTAATATAATAGGTCGAAAAGCGAATTTTCAAATGGTTACATAAACTAAAAAATCATTTAAGCTGAAAAGAAATTTGTTCTTACATTTTAACAAAAGCGCAGCCAAGACTACGTATTCCCTTATCCAGAGTCAAGTCCAAGAGCGCAGGACATGTTGCCATACCGGCATTATATATGCTTGAAACCCCAGAGAAACATGAAAGGGAAGGAACAAGGTGGGGGAACATATTAGGATCAAAAAAGGGGGGTGGGGGGATATGCGTGACAAACATAGCTTCGATAATGAACTCCAAAGCACTGGAATGTTCTCTGATAGAGTGGAACAAGCATCACTTCCTTTCTTAAGCTCTTATGAAATATCTAGTATCCTGCGACCTTTAGTGGCCGCCGTTTGAACCTAGGTGGGCTTGGTCAGTCCATCACAAGCCGCGGTTATGATCGGTTGTGTATACGTCGTATGTTTGAACTGTTGTCAAGAGGTGCTAGACGGTGAAATGGGGTAAGTTGTTTATTTCCCTCCGAATTGTATCTTATTTAGTTGTAGCAAAATGCTACAATAGTATAATAAGGTTATTCATATACTAAAGATTATGTATTTGTCTTTTCATCTTTTCTATTAAGGGAAGCTATTTTAATATGTTATATCTAGTTTTGGAAATTTAATATAATTTAAGTTTAAGCTATTATTTATAATCTTCAGATGGTTGTATTAACATAAATTATTTGATGAAATATTGAAATAGTGCCAAAGAATGATATCTTAAGCCTATTTGAGTCACCATATTTTCTTAAAAAAGAGTCTGGTGCTTTTAATAGAACATAAGAACATTTTACAACTCAAAAGCTATTTAGATATGCTAGACCTGTTTTATATTAATACAACTATAATATATTTCAGGTGTATTAAAACTAGGTGAATTAGTGGCTACTTAACAAAGTTGTATTCACTTTGGTAATTAATTAAATGTATTTATCAGTTAAAATTTGTACAAGTTATTTTCAATTTAAGGATACTGTTACTATTTTTGGTTTTTTAGTATCTAATTTATAAATTATTATTTTTAATAAATAAAAATTGTTAGCTTCCCTTATTGCATAATATTAAAATAAAAAAACATATTCTTAGGCATATTATAACTCCATACAGTATTACCCTGGCCCAAACTCTAATGACAAAAATTAAACAAAAATGACCAAAAGATATTAACAAATCTTGTAATGAATGTAACAACTAAATCAAACAAAAACACACTTTATAAATTGAAACTAGAACATATAATGCAATCAGTGGTGTATTCTCTAGGTATGCTAGTCCTGCGCAGCTTACCCAAAATGATATGGACTAGTTTTTTGTTTAATTCAATGCTGCTGTGTAAACACTAATGTTTAAATTGTTAATAAATATACATGTAATGAATTATTAATTTTAAAACTAATATTGGTTCATATTCCAATAATACTGTGTTTTAAGTAATTCTTCTTCCAAAAGGTTCTACTTAGCACAATAGGAAACACAGGACTTGCTACTTGAAAAACGCAAAGCAAGTTAGGGAGGCTCTAATGACCTTGCCCAATGTCTAGGGGGTGGCAACACATTCCTTTCCACTCGCTCATAAGTAATTGGCCAATGAGCTCGGGTTTTCACAACCCAGATCATGCTGTTCCTGTGAAGCAACCTAAGCCTTGTGGCAACTATTGAAAAAAGATTCAAGATCACAATGTTTATTTATTAAGCTAATTTAGTATAGTTGTAAAAATACATAAAATAAATATATAATTAATTGTAAAATAATAGTTTACGTAACAAGCTTTAAATTATACACTAATTAAATACATTAATTTATGTTTAGGTATTCTAGTCACATGTATTATCATGTACTTGGCAAACACATTTAACCATTCTTTCAAATTTAGAAATTTCAGCACTGATAGAGTGGGGGAGGGGGAACGGGGTAAGGTGGGTGCCGAGGCTACTTTAACCGTAGTTGACGGTAAATTCTTGTTTTTCTTTAGTAGAAAGGATCGTGGAGTTTTAATAGTGTTTTTTTAGTTTTTGTTTTACATTAACGACTTATTAGTCATTGTGATTTTATATAATTATACATTAAAGAATCCCGAAAGTCAGGAGTGTGAGTTCACCATTTCAAGATTATTTAGAAGGAAAAGGTAAAATAAAATATATTTTCTTATTATTTATTTAATCAGTGGCGCACCCAGCCATTTACTATGGGAGGAGGCATTCATTCAATCAAGGTTATAGCAAGAATGACATTTTGATGGAGAGAGCGGGTTTTGGGTTGCACAGCCTCCTAAGCCCTGAAGGCCGAGAATATTTATAGATATTAAATGCTTTTATAAATCATTTGGAGTAGTTTTATAGTAATTAAAGAGATTTAAATAATGCAAATGGTATCGAAGCTATTATTTTTATGTTTTTTTCAATTGTTAATTTTGTGTTTAACGGTAAACATTTTGATTATTAGGCTTAAGTCTGAAGCCTGGTCTTTAAATGTAGCACATACATTCGACACATCTTCAATTTTAGTTATACTTAATATTATTTAAATTTCTATCAACATTATTTGTGGTGTTGGGGAAAGACAGGAAAGGGGGTCAAATACCCTGTTTGCCCCTCTCCCTTTGGGTGCACCACTGCTTACAGCAAAAGATATGTGTAAATATCTTAGCAATAAACCAATGACGTAGTGATAGAATATTACTAGTCCGAAATAATCTCCCCTATGTTAGTCAGAATTTACACATCTAAATAGCTTCTGTAGAATAAAGTCTCAAGTTGGGAGACTCGTTTTTTTCCAAGCAGCATTGTGTGAGATAAGTTAGGCTTTATAAAATAGTTTTAATTGAAACTTGAGTTGGACAATTCACCTGATTCCCTTTCACCAAGATCTGATGAATGCTTGATCGATGTATCACTTCATTTTACTCTTATTATGATTGTTTGCTTTGAGTATTGTTAACTGTGTGCTTTTAATTACACATCTCTTATGCATTCAGAAATGTGCCCATACTACTCTTAGCCCCGACATTAATATTTACTTAAATTTCTAACCATTTAGATATCATTACAATTTGAAGACCGCCTATGTAGTCTAGTAGCCATAGGTTCTGTCTACGGACCAAGAGGTCCTGGGTTTGATTCCCGGCGCGTCCAGATTATCTGGGAAGCAGTTGATCTGGAACGGGTTAGATTCATCATAGGGTGGATAAATAAGGAGTTACTCAAAGTGGTTCGGGTATAGAAAGTCGAGCGTAATGGCTTGAGTCATCGTTGTGCTGACCACATGACACCCTCTATCCGCAAGAGTTGGCACTAATTCGCCAAACAGTTTGGTAGCCACTCGGTAGGTATAACCTGAATGCAGGCTGACACCATGGAGTTACTTTTATTACATTTTGAGTGGATGGTAATTATTGTTATGGATAAATAAAATAAGAGAGAATATGGGAGTGGAAGAAGAGGGGGGGGGCTCAAAATTTCCAAAGCTATCATACATTTAAAGGTAAATAATAAATGTTCAAGAACCACTGTTCTATATGGACACATCTTCAAATATATCCCTTGACGTTCTTGGACAACGGTGGTTGAGGGTCCTCGGCCCCCAAATCTCCATTGCAACTTTTAGAGTACAGCATACCTATTAATTTTTCTCAGAATACACCACTGAATGCAATAAAACGCTCTTAACAACTAAACTCTTACATTACATCCTGCTGAGTATAATATTGATTTAGAAATATGTGCTTAAGAAGTAATAGCTACCCCCTTCCAACACAACCCTCTCCAGCTTAATCACAGGATCTCGACATAAACGTATATTTTACAACCTTATAAGCAAATAAGTTATTTACAAAGTTCATTGACGCCATTATATTCTCATTCTTACAAATGTTTTTTTGAAAAAAAAAGTTTGAATTATTTATGCAATTGTTATTGCTAGTTAAAATTGTTTCTAAATATTTAAAATCATTGACCCTGTCAACTGATACGTTGCTCCAAATAATTTCTAAATTATGGCCTCCAATCTGTGTTTTCAGCCTTCAATTCTAAATCTATTTCTTTAATAGCCACAAATAAAATTTCTGCATTTCTTCCTTTCTATTACACAATAAAGCTAAATCGTCTGTGTATCCTAAAAGCCGCATTGGAACGTTTAACGTCAACTCTTTTCTACTCTTTTGCATTGCTCTAATAGCCTACTCTAAGGCTAAATTAAAAAGTAATGGGGAATATGCATATCCTTGTTTCAATCTACTATGTATTTCAAAAGCGTCTGATGACATCCAACCTGTACCGTGTCAAGTGTATTAGTCAAACATACCACAATTAGTTTGACAAGTTTTTTGAGTATCCCAAACTTAGCTAAAATTTCAATTATTTTTTGAATTATCATAGGCATTTTTTAAATCTATGTCTAGTTGATGAACCATCATGTTGTGTTCCCATTTTTTTCTAATATTTGCTGAGTAGTAAAAATTTGATTTGTTGTTGATCTATTTTGTCAAAAGCCAAACAGATAATCCCCAATTATTTCCTCTGCATATTACTTCGATCTTGTCAAAATTATGTTAGAGGAAATTTTATAGAATTTCGGTAATAGTGAGATACCTCTATGGTTATTACACTGTTTTATATCCCTTTTTGAAAATGGGTATTATAATACCTTGCTTCTATTCTTGTGGTAAAACCTCATGGTTCCATTTATGGAACAAAGTAGTTTATGAATTTAAATTATAAACTTTTCACCACCTCCTTTTATTAACTCCACTCGAATTGAATCTAAATCTTGAGAAATAATGTGAAAATATAAAAATAGGTAATAGTATAAATCATTTGTTTAAAGGGTTTGAATTGTGTTATAATGTAATAAATATAAGCTTTAATTTGACACCAAAATTAACAACAGTGATTAATAGAAAATGAAGCTATGTATATTTTTATTAATTACAACCCGAATTGAGGTAAATCTTTAGCAAGAAACACAATTTCATTTAAATGGAGCCATGTGGTCAACTATGTACAGAAAAATCTAAAAACAAAAAAGTATTTTAGCATTAATTTGAGATGTAAGAGCACATTGGAATAGGTGATTTGACATGAAAAAGTTTATAATAAAATTTTACCAACAGGAAAATAGATGAGGCAAAATAAGAATAAGTTAATAAGCATTTGAAAGAATATGTAAAACCAGCAAGGCAAAGTAAAGCTCATAACTAGTCAGGATTGAGTCGCATATCAATCCTTTCTCAGGTGCCCTTTAACTTTTTCTCAATAAATAGGGTGAGAAAAAAAAATGTAACCACAAGATCTATTATTATTTATTTATTTTGATTACAAGTTTGTCTCAGCCAGTAGGGTGTCCAACTACTTACTTAACTATGTGTGATGGGTTAGATTTCTGCCATGACTGTAATATTTATAATTGGCAAAATTGGGCTTTAACATTTCACATTAATAACTTAGCATTTGGTATACAGTTCTAGAGTTAAATTAATTTTAAGTCGTGTGCTGATATAATGTGTCATTTCATAAAGTCCAAATTAAATACCTCTAAATAATAAATTACAATTTTTATGTCAATTTAAGTTAATCCTCAGTTAACATGATGTTATTCCACACAACCCAAAACCGTGGTCATGGTGTCTAAGGTGTATGCCTCATAATGAACTAGCTTGCCAGTAACAAAGCACTAGAGATTTGAATCTAGGTGAGATGTACTGCAGATGTTTTTTCCACTCTTTCTCAACACTAATGGGGGTGCAATTTCTTTAGACAACCTTCCCCTTCCTTAACAATTAGATTAAATTGTCAACACTTATTTTTAATGTAAGAATAAAAAATGTTTCTACAAAATGCATCAAAATTAGAGCATTTATATATTTTAGAGAAACCATAAAACACCAAAAATGTTAACTTTATAAACTGTTAAAAGATAACATAAGCAAAGAAGGTGAAACAATATTAAAGTATAAACATAGTTTTCCAATAAGAAATACTCTGAAAATACCATGTTCATCATATTCTGTTGGCAAACACTGACATATCCTAAAAACTCTGTAGTAGACATACCTGCCTCGGTGGCGTAGTTGGCTAACGCGCGAGTCGTGTTGAGCTCAACCGCCGAGGATGGGGAGATCGAGGTTCGAATCTCGGTCGGGTGAACTGGGGGTGGTTTTTCCTAAATGGCTTTCCACTCTCCCTCCACGCAAATGCGGGTTCACTTCCTTTAATTCAACCTTCCCAATTCCTAATCCATTAGAGTAATTAGTACTTAAAGCGTATAACCCGAACGGGTAGTAAGACGCGGTGCTAAATATTATTATTATTATTATTATTAAAAAAAAAAGTTAGTAGCGTAATTGACACACGCTGTTAATATTTCAGGCAGAGTTAGCTCAGCACCTGAGAGGTATAGGTTTATATCTGAAAGAGTACAATGTATGTGGGTTATTCATCTTCAAGCAAATATTGGTGCATTCCCATCAAATTCAACTTTATCAATGCATTCTTAAATTAATCTAGATTGCTGATGTTTCAAACAGGTAGTAAACTGTATTCTACTTTTTTTTAATGGTAAATAATTATTTTGTTTCATAAGAATAACAATAAGATTTTTTTCGTATGCCTTTTTGTATGATTTATAAGAAAATTAAGCTTCTAAGCAAAGCAGTGCTTAGTTTTCATTGGTACTTTTCAAAGCACCAAAGAAAATAAAAGATAACATACCCATCCAACAATGCCATCACATTGATATGCCAGGTTAATCAGGTCGTCAGTTCTGTAAACACAAGACCATCCCGGATCTGTGCAGTCGATAAAAAATAGCTCGTGTTCAGAATTGACTAAACATATTCCTGAAAGAATAACAAAGGGTAGCAAGGCTACTATCTTCTTGTCAGCCATCATGTCAGTTTGTGTGGTCCTGGCAGCTTCTATCTGCAAAGACTGGATTGTCAAGAGGGTGGGAAGTTGCTATCAACTAGATAGGAACTTCACTTCCTGTCATTTGAAGCTTTGTTCGTGGAGTTGACCTTAAGCATCTAGTCCAAAACATGCTACTCATAGTTTCCACAGCCTCAAAAAATTATCCTTTATACTTAAATTAATTCAATACTTAACATTTTACCTGTGCTAGCCAATATAATAATTGATTCCTCTCAATCATTTTCTTAGATTTGCAATAAAATACCAAAAACGAGTTATAATTCAAAGTGGCTTCAACCCTTTATAAGACATTTTAACACCGCAATCCTCAGTCAAGTTACAACTGTGAATGAACAAAGCAAATGCAAAACTCACTTAGTTCAATTGCTGGGTGAATATCCTAAACAACATTAAAATGTAAACAACTGAGACAGGCATGAGCTGTTTATTTTGAGTTGTCATGTAGGCCAAATGAGTGCTACTGATAAAAGGGCTGTCTCTTTCTATACTTCTCTATAACAAACATTTTTGCCACCCCTCAAAATATGCCTTTCTTGGCCCAGACCTACTCGGTCTACACTGGTATACACCACTGATCATAGTGCAGCTAAGAATCATAAGCACACTAACCATGAGGCCAGCTCAGGGAGATCAAATACAAATGATTCATGTGGCTAGATTATGGGGATCAAAGAGACACTTCTTGTGGCTAGTTTATAAGGATCAAAGACACACTATTCGCGTGTTTAGCTTATGTTCAAAAAAATACTACTCATCTGGCTAGCTTATGTTTAAAAAAAAGACAAATCATGTGGCTAGTTTAAGTCCTCCAAAAGACATAAAAATTGTGTTATGTCTTGTAAACTGTGTTTGAGCTTGCATGAGACATTGTTGGAGTAGCAAACAAGAAACAATTTTGTACATGCACCAAGCTAACCTTAACAAAATACTGGAACACAAATGTTTATTGAATTTTAACATCATTTGTATCACTATTGTGAACAGTAGCTACAGGTAGGCCCTAAGCTGCAGCAATGTCCACACCACACTGACCAGATTCAAGACGCCATATAATGTCAATTTTTACAGCAAGGCTAATTGATTGGCTGATTTTCTTTCCGACCGGAGTTGTAGATGAATTACACGAACGTTCAGATGCCATTACTGAGAGACAAAATCTACTATACAGCAAAACCAAAAATCTAAACGCATAAACACAAAACCTGCACGGACCTAAACTTAATAGTCGGTAATGATGTCTACATCATCACGCTCAATAATTATGACCTGCCTCAGTGGCTACATGGTCTAAGGTGTTTCTCACGTAATAGCCTAAACTGCCGACAACGAGGATATCGGGGTTTGATCTCAGTCAGGTTTAGTGAGGGTGGTTTTCCCTAAATGGTTTTCCACTCTCCCTTTATGCAAATGCAGGTATACTTTCTTTAAATTTAACCTTCCTAATCTCTAACACATTGGTGTAATTAGTAAATAGGAGTATAACCCGATTGGTTAGCAAAAAGCCGTGCTAGAAAATAAAAATAAACATGAGAAAAGGGAGGAAAGACTGTGAGATTTGGCCTGTGTGAATCATTGCACCACGTGGGCAGGAATTGGGTGGTTAGTGAACAATTCAATCAGCTCAAAAATAATGTTGTTGCCAGTTTGGGACAACATTTGATATAAAAGGGTCAAAAACTATTACCAGCTTTGTTACCAAACTTCATACATACCAAAGGAAAACTACTCATATAAGTCAAATTTAAGCTTCAGCCTCCAAGAACATATTTTTGTTGAATAATGATGAATGCATGTTTCATGTAACATTTTATTTAACTAACATTGTATGGTGTTCGCTTGCAAGCAGTAAATACATAATGAATCAACCACTTTTTAAGTTCTATAAAGTGCTTAGGCTATTTAAGATACCACCTAAACATATTTAATTAAACATTGTAATTGCTACACAATCACTCTATATGTTATTTCTAAGACAACTAAATATTATTGTCAGTATTTGTAACTAGAGCTTTTTTTTAGTCTGATTACATCACTTCCAGTTTTATAGAATATAACTACATTACAAAACATATAATGTTCAAGATAAGATATTTAAAAAGTTTGCTTAAAGATATAAATACAAAATACTGTACAATAAATGTATACAAACATTAAACAAAAATTATTGCTGTCACAAAATTAATTTCAAAACCACACAGTGTTAGTCACCTCTATAATTATCTATTTGGATGTTTACAAACTTTAATCTAAGCACCTTTATAATATTATGTTTGATAGAAAAACATATTGTAAATTTTGTTTTTATCACTTTGTAAAGACAGTAAATAAATTTATGCCGGGATTGCAATCAATTTAACTTAAACTTAACATATAACGTTCAGTTAACTTAAGAAAACCGATGTGTGATCACGATTCCCATAACTTAACATAACTCGGGCCAAACATCTGCATTATAGAGTACCTATGTATTTTGATCTGTGATTTGTAATATTTAAAAATTCCTAATCTATGAATGTTTACTGTTTTCTATCAATATAATAAACACCTATTGTTAAACTTTTTTGATAAATTTAGCTTTCCTATTTTAGTTTAATTATTTTGTTTCAATGTCTGACCACTAGAACTTAAGCTAAGGAGTAAACCTTGGTCACAAAACCAACAAATGAATTACTAAATAGCCACTCCCATAATGATTGGCTGGCTAGATCACGTGATAACCTTCATGTTATGTTCACTTAACGTGAAACACCTCCCAGGACCTCTATTAGGTTAAGTTAACTGCATCGTGAACGCTTCTATTTAAAAACATGAGAAGAACCTTTACATTAAGTTAACCTTAAGTGAATGCCAAGTTGATCGTGAGCCCGACATTACAGATAGTATTTTTAAATAAAAACATATAAGATTCAAAGTAAATCAACATGTATAATTATTAGAGGATGGTAAAATTGTTAATGTTTACCTACTTAAAATCAAAATAATGCAGTGTGTTAATAGATATTATTTTTCTAATGTGTGTTATTTAAATGAATATGAGAAAAAAAAGTTATTATACTTTCAAGGATATGTCATGTCATGGTAGGGTGAGGTCTGACGCAGTATAGCTTCTTGTGACCTTGGCATCACATTCAATAAAATAATGTCATATTTTAACCTTTGCATTTTTTTACTTACAATAAATGGCTGTATGCTGGTTGTATGCTTAGACCATTTATGTATTTATAATTTAGTAAATTAGAATTATAACTGTCATCTTCAGAAATAAAAATATGACTGACCATATGACACACTCACACACACACAAACTTGTGCCAGTTGGGTTTGAGTCACTAAATTATAATAAAAATGAAGGAAGTCTTGTTTATGTCTCCTGTGACATCTTTAAGAGCGAGGGAATCCCAATTATTGTGAATTAATATGTAAATGGTATGGGAAGTGGATAGTATAAAAGTGAGACATCATTTATTATACAAACCACCAAGAAGTTTTTATAAAAGAAACCTTAATTAGAGAAGATGAGAGTGTGTTCAAGATAATAATTGATATATTAGAGAAGAGATATTAGAGCTGATGTATTTTCTGAACATGGAAAAAACTTTTGACAATATGTGTGCAGAAATAATGTGTGGGGAAGCATTGAAAAATAAATAAAGAAATGTACAAGAGAAGCTTGAGTTGTGTGAAAGTGGGAGGGTGGCGGACGGTACGGTTTGAGTAGAGGAATGGATTGAAACAGGGAAGCGCGCTCTCACCATTGTTGTTTGTGGTAGTAATGGATGTAATGATGAAATAGGTGGTAAGAAGAGTAGGGGAACGAAACATGGAAGCAAGGGTGTCTGCAGACGACCTGATGGTGTGAAGAAACGAGGAGCTAGGAGTGCAGTAACAGTTGGATGTATGTAAAGAGGAGGAAACAAGAGAGGAATAGGGGAGAGATGGAGGCAAGCGAAAGCCTTTTACAAAAGCATCAGAAGTCTAGTCTGGAGTAAAGATGTGACACAGGAGGGCAAAGGAGTGGTGTACAGAATGTCCTATGTCCCAATATTGCAATATGCATCAGAAACCTGGGTGATGAAGGAAAGGGAGGAGAGCAGGATCCAGGCATGAGATGAAATTTCTGAGTAGTAGTCTAGGAGTGACAAGGATGTACAGGGTGAGAGAAAGTGAATGAGTAACCCCTGCAGGATAGGATGGAGAGGGCAATATTGAGGTGGCATGGACATGTGAAGATGGAAGAAGGGAGTGCAGAGGAGTGTGGAGAGGAGTGGCCCAGCATGAAGGAAGAAGTAAATGAAAAGGCTTATGTTCGAGAATGCTACACAACATACTAAATAATATTCAGACTTTACAAGATTAGGTAAATTTCCAATTAAAAAATTGCTGATCAATCAAGTAAAGATATTTTAATGGTGGGTTATGAAGATATTAACAAATTTGTCAAAATGAACCTATTTATAAAAATACTTTATTATTACTAGTATGTTTAAGTAGCAATAAAAATACTTTGGTTTATCATTTGAATCAAAAATACTTTGGTTTATCATTTGAATCAAACTAAGGTTTTACCTAGCCAAGTTTAATATGTTGGCCTAGTGATAGGAGTTGATATGAGAGTGAATTCCACTTTTATCCCACCAATCTTACATCTAATATTAAGTGTTTATCTACAATAATTTGCATTTAAGATTGTTCCAATAAAAAACAATTTGGTATTACTTTACTTACCTAGTTACATGAAGAAAAATATATTTATATTAAATATGCTTCGAACTTCAGAAGTTTGATTATGATACAAGGGGGTCAGTGTTTTCTTACTACAAAACTCTCTGTATTTTTCAGTTTTCTAGAAGGAATTTCCATTTTTCTAGACAATTTTAAATGATGTAGAGCGGAATGAAATGTAATTATTTATTTTTATAAAAGTGACTAGTGTAAAGTTGCGCAGTTGAAGTTTAAAACAAAAAGGATTTGAGGTTGATGGGTGTATGGAATTGTTTCGCAACCCAATGTTTCAGGAGGTGTGTAAAACATTTGTTCAAATCAAGAGTTTAAAGTTATTCAGTTTATTCTTTCATCTAAGCAAAACCCTACTATATAAAGTTTGCAAATGAATATCCCAAATTCACAAATATTTAATTTTTTTTGGTGAAATCCTTAGGTTTTTACAGTGTGTGGCAATCTTGGTGACATTATTTATCTTGAATCGATTTTTTTTATAATAAAGGAAATTGATAAAACTAAAGAAAAAGGAAAAATAAACTATTAAGAGCAAATTTGATGGAGAAAGCCCACCTAGGGAAAGAGGAAAAATGTGTGAAGAGTCCAATGCACAAAGGTGACATCTTCTTCCTTTCTTCTGTCTTCTATAGTAGAAGTAGTCACACACACATTTTAATCAAATATCGGCATTGTTGCCTTTAACAAACACAAAGAAGAAGAAAATACATATGACACAAACAATGGATTACTCCATTTTGAATTTTTAAAAAGAAACTGTTAGAAACACACTGTACCAACTGTTTTTGGGAGCAATGATAAATTCCTTGTTTAAGGTTAATATTTATAGAAAACTGATGATGCTGATGATAATAATAATAATAATAGATAAGAAAATAATTATAATAAAAATGATATTTTTATTATCATTATTTTCTTATCTATTATTATTATCATCATCATCAGTTTTCTATAAATATTAACCTTAATCAAGGAATTTATCTTTGCTCCCAAAAACAGTTGGTACAATGTGTTTCTAACAGTTTCTTTTTAAAAATTCAAAATGGAGTAATCCATTGTTTGTGTTATATGTACTTTCTTCTTTGTGTTTGATAAAGGCAACAATGCCGAAATATTATGATATTTGTGTTAAAATGTGTGTGTGACTACTTTTACTATAGAAGACAGAAGAAAGGAAGAAGATGTCACCTTTGTACATTGGACTCTTTCCACATTTTTCCTCTTTCCCTAGGTGGGAATAATAGTTTGTTTTTCCTTTTTCTTTAGTTTTATCAATTTCCTTTATTATAAAATTATCTAGCCATTGGGCCACCTCATTTTTAAACATTTTTATCTTTAAATGAGATATCTTGTATCTGACAAACCTATTAATTTCAGTTGGACTGTTAATATTAAAGGGACAATTTGAAAAAAATCATATAAAATGAAAGAAAAATATAAAAATCTACACTGATAAAGAGCATATGTATACTAAGCAGATTAATCAACCTTTTTAAAGCTACCACACTTGCCACATCACTCCCTCCAACCAGTTCATTGGCTTACTATTAATTTGAAGATGTGACTACTTATTATTAATATGAAGATGTGACTGACCTCTGTCTGTAATCCCAATGGTGCAGGTTATTGTAAAATTAAATAGGAGAGTAGGTAATGGGGTTTTTTTTCAATAGATGTTCTTTCTTTTAAAGTTATAATTATGTATAGCTCTCTTTGAACGAGTTGTTTTTTAATCAACAAAGTTCCTGTTTATGTTTCATACATTTCATTAAAAGTGGTTTCAACAAACAAAAACAAAACCTTTATATAAACATATTTTAAAATGTACAAAGCCTCATAGTTTGAGAATTCAACTAGACTACATCGAAACATTTTTGTATATAATTCCAACAATTTACAAAACATGTTTGTAGCATTTCCACACAATATTTATCTTGCAATTTTCAATATTTGTGTTTTAACAATGTCCTAAACTTAATAATAAAGAGGTGCAGCTTAACCAATGAAATAGATGCAATAACTTTAAATCCATAAATATATGCAAATTGTCCCCCCACCTTTTTTTTTGGTGAGTTTTATTAATGTACTTTGGTAAGTTAACATTTGTTTGTATAAAAAACACCCATACAATAATTATTAAAACATTGAAATTATTGATTATTTAAGAAAAGTTTTGTAAAGACAAGTATTTCAAGATTGATAATGCACTTTGGATTTATATATTGCAAAATGTTGAAATGCATCAAACTATTTAATTTATTATGATTCAAAACATAATCCTGATTTAGGTACCTACCTAGAGTCCATTCACCATAGGAATGGTGGTAACTGACAGCTAGCAGATGATGTAAAAACAGTTAAAAGAAAAACATAGTTAAAATAAAGTTGTTTGTTGTGAAAGTTTGATTGTCAGAGGTGATAAATATATCTGATAACTTTTGCTAGGTGTCAGCTACCCCTCCAACCGCATGTGGGGGTATACCTGAATACAAGACAAGGTGTTTTTTTCACTCATAAAAGAGTGTAAAAATAATCCCTAAGCTGAATTCAAAGATTAAAAAACAAATCTCTGAAGTTTGTTTTTATTAATCTAACAGTAAAACACCAATTTAGCTTTGTTTTATATGACAATTCCAAGTTTAGCCTACAATTTAATTGATTGAATTGTTTTGGAGTGTCCTTCATTAATATACCTTTTCCAAAGTGAGAATTATAAATAAACAAAATTAGAAAAATAATCTAAGTTGGGGTATTTGGGCCAGCCCCCCAATTGCTATTTCATATCTTATATGATACATTTTTTTGGAACGTTGTTGGCATCATTGAACAAGGTAACCTTCCAGAACAGCCTTTTCTTTGTTCCATCTTTCTAGCATTTTAGAGTTGTTTAATTTCGCTCCTAAATTTTTTCTTTTATAATGCTGAACTACACCAGTTATAAATTTTCTCGTTAAATCTTCTTCCATTACTTTCAATGCTTTTACTGTATAATTTATCTAAAGATAAGTTTTTGTAAGTCGATGTCATGACTATTTTTCTTAACTCACATGGAGGAGTGATAAGGAAGAGATGGTCTAGATACGCTAAGGGGTGGTTCTGGAATGGGTAAATTGGACCACACTTTGAGGGTAAATGGGCCCGAAGTATGGTCCAGCAATCCCATGGAACCAGTTACCCCACCATGTTGACCCGATTAAGATTTTTACGTATTATTATTAAAAAGATGTGGTTTTGATTAAATATATAATGATAGCAAGAGACACTGAAGTAGGTATACATAATGTATTGCTTTTTTATGCCATCATTTCATTAGAACTTTTTTTATTTCATTTTGGTTTTATATTAACTTTATGAGTTGTTTTTGATAAGTTTTGCACTTCAATGGTCTAGATAATGCTTAGAAAGAAAACCAGGAGAACTTCAAAGGGTGCAGACCAAGGGTCTTACACAAAACAAGTGCTGACACAAGCTATTGAGGATGTGAAAAATTAGAATCAGAGCACTCGTGCTGCAGCTGCTCCTTATGATATCCCAAGCACACTTTGCTACTACATTTATGGTACTATACATTCTGAGAATGGTATAGGTGGAGGAGGAAAGACAGCAATGCCCTGTGAGTAGGAAAATAAATTTTCTAATTGCGCGTGCACAAGAATTATCAGTTCTGCTGGGCGTGAACACACAACTGTCCTTATAGCCATAGGAGATAAACTCCCTATTGTATGCGTATTCAAGAGGAAAAATGGCATGGAAAGTGGGTGAATGTTGAAGTCAAAGGACGGGCAAACTATGGATGGATGGATGGATGGATGGATCGAGAGATTTTTGCAAACTAGTTTAAGAAGGTTTTTATACCAAACGTTCTTGCAGAAAGACCAGTAGTGCTTATGTTTGATGGCCATATTAGCCATGTATCCTTTACAACACATTTAAACTGCTCTTGAGAATAACATAATTCTGCTCAAGTTTACACCGCACACAACCAATGGACGCAGCAGTGCTCAATAGCATGAAATCTATATTTGACAGAAAGCTAACTCAATGGCAGAGACAGAATCTTCTCTTACAAAATATATCAACAAAAAATATTGCAGAATATCACCCCAGAAAGCTTGGAAGTTTTTTAGATGAAATCAACAGCCCTATAGAAAATGATAACAGAGCTCTTGAGAAGAATGAATCTGTCATTGCACCATCTAGAAGTGCAGCTGATGATCCTCCTATCTCAATCATCCTTCCTGAAGACAATAAAAATATAAATGCTTCTTCCACTGAAAATTGGCCTCCTGTCAACAATCTCCAGACTGAGGCATCTGTTCTACCATGAGGACAAGTAACCTCTTCTTCTAAAAGCCCTTTAAAAAGTTGATTTGAAGATACCATCATTGAGATGGCTCAGAACAAGAAGATACCAACAGCAGAATCAGTGGAGCCAAAACATAAGAGGCTGTGCTCTAAAGCTGAAATATTAACTTCGAAAGAATTAATTGAGAAGCAGAAATAACGAGCATGTATTGATGGCAAAATTCACGACAAGTCAGATGCAGAAGAGCCAGGATAAAGCTGTGGCACCAGACAAAAAGTGCCCTTTAGTTAAATCAGGAAGTAAGACTTTGATCAAACATGCTGACGTTGATGAGGACATCACTTCAGACAGCTGTGACATGAACAGCTTCAGCTTTAATAAGAGTGACTCTGATGACAACTTTCTTTCTCCCATAGCAGTTATAAAAGACAGCAATGTTTTAGTGGAATATGATGGTCACAGTTACCCGGGATAGGTCCTGGAGGTCAAAGAGGACCATGTTATAGTAAAACATATTAAAAGCGCGGTTTTAAAGTACTGGCAATGGCCATAAGAAGACAACATTCTTTAGTACAATGACGATGACATTCTAAAATTAATTAAGCCATCAGTATCCACAAATAAAAGAGGAATTTTCAGTTTACCTGATGTAAAAGGCTTTTTATTTGATTATGAATGAGACAAGCTGAATGTAGATTTCATTAAATATGGTAGTTACTTATATATTTTCTATGATAAAAGTTATAAAAGTAAGCACCAAGTTGATTACTAATTGATTATTTATAGCCAGAGATTTGTTTGTGGGAGGGGGG